>JAMLFY010000001.1:4981505-5038014 GCA_030441495.1 Dalbergia oliveri
CTGCCGCTGCAGCCACTGCCATAAACCTCTGCATCCATACCCTGCCCTCTACCTCCACTGTCTCCGCCGTCGTGCCTCCATTCTCCGTTTCTTCTTTGTTATACCCCTTTTCTCCTATTTATTGTTCTTCGAAAAATAACAAGATAATCACGTAATAAAGAAGAGTGTGCGGGTGAATCATTCATTCACTGAAAAGCAACAACTAATAACTGCGAGCGACCACCATGGGAGGGTCGCAAGTCCAAATCAACAAGCCTCACAAGTCCCGCTTTGCTTCCAAATCTTCCCGCAACATTCATAAAACCTCTATCAAAGGTTCGTGTTTTCTAGTTATCAGAAATATTCTTAGTTGCTATCGGAGGAGCAAGAGAATGGAATTTATTTACTACGAGAGCACACAAGAGTTTCTCTACATAAATATGCCATTGATTCTGTTATGTTTAGTTTTTCTTTTCTTCTGAATATCATATTCCTCTGTTCCTTAATTTTTTATTTTATTTTATTTTTTTTTGATTGACTTGTTTAGATAGAATCGCGGCTGTCAAAACAGAGCGCAATGTTGGCAAAGGAGCTCGTGCGGCTCGAATTCAGAGAAATAAAATGGTACCCCCCCTCTCTCTCTCTCTGATTCTATGTTTAGTTTGGATATGGGTTCTCTGAATTGAGTTTTTCTCTAAATTTTAGGGTTTAGGGGTTACCTTATTAGTTTAATTTTAATGCAATGAGTGTGTAAAACCTGTTTATTACAATGTCATCCTAATTCCAATCAAATTAAATCATTTCATTTTTATGACCTTTTCAAGTAGTGGAGGTAGGATTTAATCACATTTGCTGACGTAACAATATACAATTGGATGACAGTATAAAACTTAGTGCTTGAAAATTAAACTTTCGTTCATGTTAATAAAGTTCATGGCAATCACAATGCATGAAATGATCTAAGAGTGGATCCTTTCTCACTTTAGAGGAGCGTGTTCCTTATTTTGTTTAACCCCAATATATGCTGTTTTTTAGCTAGTGCCGCTTGAATTTGGAGAATCTAAATGGTGTTTTCTCTGATTCTACATTTAATTTTGATAAGGCTTTTCTTAATTGAGTTTTTATCTAAAGTTTAGGGATTAGGGTATTGTGTCAAGGAGCTGCATTGCATTCATAGTGCATTGAATAATCTATGATTCGTTACCTGCTCACTTTAGATGAGTTTTTTGGGTCTCTGTTTTCCCCATATTTGTGGAACTTTCTTTTTTAGAGTAACTGATTTGGGGGTATATTTGCAGATACGTGATCAGAAGAGGGCTGCTGTTTTGAAAGAAAAGAGAGAACTTAGTGGGTTGAGAAGCCCTCCTCGAGTAATAGTGAGTAATCTTTCCAACTGAACTGTGTATTTATGTTGTTGGTTATTGAGTTAGAACTTGATTCTGGATTCCCTCCACCATCCCTGATAACTGTATAACTATAACATGTGCTCAACTACTCTTGTTCATTGCAGGTTCTTTTTGGCCTTTCTGCATCTGTCGATTTAGATTCACTTGCTGACAATCTCTTGTCATTGTCATCTAAAGAATCATCTCCTGGGGTGCTGTCAGGAACAGTTGCTTCTTCTGAATATAGGACAAGAATGACGGTATATTGGATTCCTGCCTTATTATTTGGAAAAATAATGAATGATATGATAGAAAAGATATTGTGATTATGATCAATTGGAATATGCAACAGGTACTAAAAGCACCTCATGGTGATCTACTATCATGCATGGAAATGGCCAAGGTATTTTTGTTAACAGTTTTGCTTACTTTAATGGGTTTATGGGTGCTTAAAATGTGGGTCTTGATGACTGTCCAACTCCATTTATGTTGAATTGTAGGTTGCTGATCTGCTAGCTTTTGTGGCCTCAGCAACGTCTGCGTGTGAAGAGACTGATGCTTACTACATCGATTCATTTGGAAATCAGTGCCTTTCTGTATTTAGGTCTCTTGGCTTACCCAGCACTGTTGTTTTCATACGTGTAAGTTATGGTTTATCTTATTTGCTAAACTTATGAAGTGATTTACAAGTTCTCGCAATTATTTTATAAAGAATTGACTTTCTAAGATTTATGTGGAGTTTTCATTTTTTCCCTCCAGGATCTTCCCACTGAGCTTAAACAAAGAAATGAACTAAAGAAGATGTGCACATCTAGTCTTGCTTCTGAATTTCCTGAGGATTGTAAATTTTACCCAGCTGATTCAAAGGATGAGCTGCACAAGGTAATGGTTTCATCCCTTGTTGGATGAAAGTTCTTATTTTTTACACTGAACATATCATCCAATGTATGTCCATTTTGATGGTCTAAGCTGAGCACTTCTCCCCTCTTTATAACTGCAGTTCTTGTGGCTCTTTAAAGAGCAACGGCTCAAAGTTCCCCATTGGAGAACTCAACGACCTTACCTTATGGCTCAAAAGGTTTGAATTCATGCCAATCCAACTCTATTTTCTTTTTTTAAAAGGACTAGTTGTGTTGGTTTAATTCATATTTTCGGAGGTAATTCATTATGTTTGTGTTAGGGACTGAGCCAATCAATAGTTGGGCTTTATTGTAATTATTGAAATGAGAATTGAGAGAGGAAAAATGAGTGAATCTTGTATAACTAATTATGCTGAGTTGGCACACAGGAGAATGCGAGGAATTGGAGGTAAATTCTGTTATGGGTAGAGGGAAGAGATTATAAAGGAGGGGAGGTATCATTGGGGGTTACCAAAAGTTTAGGATTGGGTTGGGAGAGTTTAGAGTCTCTAATATTCTGAGTCACTTTACATTTTTTGTTTGTTCATAATACACACATAATACGCACTCATCTTCTATAGTGGATTATTTTAACATTTCAATCTGTTTCTGTCTCGTATGGCTCTATTCTTATCAAATGGTATGAGCTCCGATCTTGGGAGTTCTGTAGAACCATGCAAGCGCCGCCTCTGGGGTCAGAGTTGGAAAAGAAAGTGAAGAGGATGAAGTAGAATATGGAGAAAATTAAATAGCTAGTGAGAGGAAGGTATCCTCGCGACGTCGACGGCCTGTCTGGGAAAGTGACGAAGTTGGGTGATGGTGGAGGAGGAGGAGATCCTCCATGGAAGATTGGTCTCCTGATGCTCATGCTTTATTTGAAAGCATGCGGGTTGAGGAGCATGATGAAGAAGACAGTGTTGAGGAGGAAGAGGGAGACGATGTTGGAGTGGCGGAGGTGGTGATTAATCACAGCTTTTGGATTCAGAATTGAGGATGACATAAACAGAGAAGATGCTAAGAATGGGCTTGACAACCATTCTGGGTGTGGGAGCGAAGACTTGGTCAATCGCTTGCTTGGTAGATCCTGGGTTATGGAGAGAAGTGGTAAGCGAAGGAGATAAAGTGAAGCCATTGGATGCAAATAGCGAAGGTGTGTTCATGCGAGGAATGCAATGGTGGGTTGCATGAACAAGATCCGGCAGTGACGACATCGACATTGGTATAGATGTAGAGTTCGATTGACGTCCATCGCTAGAACCAGGATTCACCAGAGCGTGGGTGTTTTCCCATGCTAACCGAGCTCCCACCATCGAAGCCATTGGATTCCGATGAAGGTACTACCCTAGCTTCATTGGGGACCACAGAGAGGAAACATGTTGCGATGGTTCGAACTGTCACACGCACTGCCACACCTTTCGCTGAGAGGACCGTTGGATCCATTGAGTCGCACGCCATGATGACCATCACCGAGGAGAAGAGAGACCTTGAGAGAATCAGTTGCATGAGTATGACGCAAGGAGTGACGTCATCGAAGCTAGGAGTGACAATGTTGACTTCTGCCGTTGGAGCCACTCAATTCGAAAGTTGTTGCAACGGTCTTGGCCTGAGTCACCGAAGATGGTTGCAAGACGAACACAGGCGGCAAGCGTGAGTGAGAAGAAGAAGGGAGAGGAGCACGCAACGGTAGAGGAGTTTCAAGTTTCGAGATTGCTGACCCAACTACCTCCACCAGAGCCACCGTACTCACCATTGTGTACGCAGACATTGGGATGACTGCAGAGGTGCCGGTAGCTGCGGCCCAATTTTCCCAATGGCAGGGTAGGCTCACACGAGAGAGATGGAATGAGGGAAAGATAGAAGGGTTCAAGACCTAGGCCTAATTAATGGGCTAGGCCCACACATAGGAAAGCTATGATAAGGACTCTAATGACGAGTAATCTGATGGCCAGTTGTGCGCCAAGCCTAGCAGCATGAAAACATGAGAGTCTTAATTTGTGGAGGAGAAGAATCTGGACGAGAATTTATTTAAGCTTAATGGGCCAGGTCCAATTTTTTAAAGGGGATAATGTGAACGACATCTCAGAAGTGGAGTTATTTCATGAACCAAGGCACCTAGCCAAGGCCTATAAGTTTCACCTTAGAACTCTTGAATCCTCTCATGAAGCTATTTCGGCCTTGCTAATGGGTCTTGTTCAACTTAAAAATATTACATATTGGGGATGAGGCCGAGGTTATTAAGGTTGGTCTTGATTATTGGAATGCCGTGGATTTAGAATTGTTGGAGCCACACAGGAGTTTGGGCAATCCTGAATGGGTACTGCCAACATGATGAGGCTACAAGTACCCAAGATGCTTTTGGGTAGGGCAAGAGAGAATGGTGATGTGAAGCCTAGAGTCAATAACCTCATGGAAAATTTGGTTGTGAAGGTTGCGGAAGATGAATCTCCACATATGCATGGCTGTGCATTGGCTGATGAATTTCTATATGATAAGGTTTTTCAGGGACTTGATCAAAAGGTGGAAGAGTTTATTAATAGGAGACAGCAGGTTATTTTTCTCTATTTAATGTTAGACTGGTTCAGGGTAGGACATGATTGCCCATTTCTTCAAAGACTGAATGATGCTATTAAACCAGAATTCAGGAAGAAGTCTTTAGAAGGAACCATGAGTGAGATAAGTGATGTCACTGTATCCCCAATATACTATAGTCAATAAGTCGTTACCAACCACTCAAAGGAAGACTCCATGTTCAAGCCAGAAGCCAGAGGAATTGAGTCTAGTTGCTGTGAATGGAGGTATGATTCAGGGAATTTTTGTCAATCAATGCATAAGGCCCCTTTGTGATCTTTTGGGTGCACCTAGTGGAAGAACTAGCATCAAATGCATGGGACCTGGATGACAACTCAACAATGCAAGCTCACTCTCCTTCTTTTTCAAGATATGGGATCCAGGGGGAAGTCTTTCTTGAGCACTGTGGTTTTTCCTTTCCACACAGCCTTGAGGACAAGGTGATTCTTTTAGGGGGAGTATTGTTAGGGACGAGCCAATACATAGTTGGGCTTTATTGTAATTATTGAAATGAGAAGTGAGAGAGGAAAAATGAGTGACTTTTATGTAACGAATTATGCTGAGCTTTGGGGGGAGAATGTGAGGAATTGGAGGGAAATTTTGTTATGGGCAGCGAGGAGAGATTATAAAGGAGGGGAGTTATCATGAGGGGGTTACCAAAGAGGTCAGGATTGGGCTTGGAGAGTTAGTCTCTCTAATACTCTAGAGTCACTTTACATTTTCTGTTTGCTTATAATACACACTCATCTTCTATAATGAATTGCAGGTTGATGCAGTGCATGATGGCAACTCGAGAAAATGCACCCTCATTCTAACTGGTTACCTCCGTGCTCGTAGCCTCTAGTGAATCAACTGGTAATCAACAAGGTCATGGATTTGCAATTGTATTAGCTATGATTTATTGGTTGTCTCACTTTTGTTTTGTCAGGTTCATGTTTCAGGTGCAGGAGATTTCCAATTGTGTAAAATTGAAATTCTCAAGGATCCCTTTCCTTTGAGTTCAAGGAAAAATCAAGACTTAATGGATTCGGATGAAATGCATGATGCGGAGGTACGGACCTCCACCTTTATGTCGCAATTTGGAAAAAAAAAAAGGGGGGGGTTCAGTTAGTGATATTAATCAATAGTTGAGAAATTTTAATTATTATAACCAATGGATTACGAAAGTTTGGTGTACTTGTAAAGGTTTATAATTATAGGCATTTGATGGCCAGTGATTATCTGTTTAATATATATGACATTTCCTGTAATCCTTGATAAAAAAACTGCTATTCATGCAGCACGTTGTGATTATTTTTATTTATTTATTTTCTCCCTGTTTTATACTCATCTTTCATTGACCTTTTGTATGTACTTTTCCCTGCTTTTCCTCCTTTTTGATGTTCTAGGTCGTTGGTTCTTTGGCTCCAGATCCTCAAATACAGGAACCTTTAATTGTTGAGAATGAACCTGATCCTCTTGCTGGAGAGCAGGTAGATGATGGAATTTCTTTCTACTACTACTTATTGGTAAATTGTAATATTTTATTTGCAAGATTTTTTTTTTTAATTTTAATTTTTTTATGTTTTGGGTATAACATCATTCCATATCACTAGACATGGCCAACAGAGGCTGAAATGTCTAAGGCTGATGAAGATTTAAAGCAAAAGAAGATGCGAAGAGGACAGTTCCGCAAGGAACTTCAGAATATCAGGTCTTAACTTAGTTTAAATATGTTTATGATCATTAGTTTTTATGATCATTAGTTTCATATTGCTGCCTACCAAATATCTGGGAGAGAAATTATATATATCCCTGCCTTTTATTTTGATTGTTAGGCTGCATGGATTGTTGATGGTTCCGACACAGAGGAGTCAGATTCTTCCGAGAGATGATGATGGTATGGTGTTGGATCAAAGGGATGATGAGTTTACAGGTCAAGAGGGAAAAGAATACTTAGAATTTGATGGAGATGGAGCATCACTTAGATTAGGAGATTCTGATGGAGAAACAGACAATGATTCAGTGATGATGGTGAGACAGGTGTTACTAAAATGTTTGTCAATTGTGGTTTTAGTCTCATTTTGAATGTTGCTGGTCCTTTCTTCTTTTTTTTTTAATCTCTAATTGAACATTTCAAGCATTGGACAATGTTGATGTATTCGTTAATTTTGTCTATGTATCTTACACATCTACTGTATGATGTATATTCAGTTATTATTGTGAGCTTTGCATCCATAGTAACTCAAATGTATACAATACAAATATAGTATGGAGTTCTGATATGGTTATCCTTGCGACTGGCTGGGTGTGTGGTTAACTTTTCTAGAGCTAACAAAAGAAAGTTCCTTTAAGATGTGTGTGTGCAGAGTAGATAAATTAAAATTTAATACTGGTGTCAAACTTGAATCACTTTAAGCACTTCTAGATAACTTATTATAGAAAATGATTTAGATCAATTCAACTGTTGAGTTGTAACTAATTATTGTGTAGATCTTGCATCATTGCATTGCATCATTGCATGCCAGATATTAGAAAGTTGAAATAAGAATAACTGTTATATACAATAAAATGGTTGTTATTTTAAGTTGTTTGAAATGTATACTATTCATTTTTTTCATTAATTTTATGACACTTCTTTGGTGTGCTAAAATATTCTTGGATACTTGGATTAATATTAACTTTTTTGAGCATGATGTGCATCATATACAAACTTGCAACTCAATGGTGAATTTAGTTGGAATTTCATCCGATCAAAAGTTATTCGTTGGTGTAAAATTAATTTTGGTTACATGATGTCAATGGATTTAAATGTCGATGGTTTTAACATGAATATGATATATGATATAGTTTTTTGGCATCGTTTGATTCATGTAGCCAACTCCATTTAGTGGGATATGGCTTAATTGTTGTTGTTGTTGTTGTTGTTTATATCATGAATGCATAATTTTGTTCCTGTTGGATTACAGGAAGCAGATAACATGACTAGAGAGAAGATACAAGATGAACTTAAGGAACTTAAGGAAGCACATGCTGCAGATGAGGGTGCTTTTCTGTTCTTTCTATTTAGTATTTATTGTTCACAATTGCTTTTTGGGAAAAATTATTGATTACTGTTTGGTCTGCATGTATCTAAAGTTGTATCTAGATATATTTGTTGCTTATAACTGGTTTGTTTTCTTATTGCAGAATTTCCAGATGAGGTGGATACACCATTGGATGTTCCTGCAAGGAAGAGGTTTGCAAAATATAGAGGACTGAAGTCTTTTAGGACTTCTTCATGGGATCCAAAAGTATGTGTGTATGTGTTGGAGATTCTTTATAGTAAGTCATTGTCTCTGCTGACAAAAAATCTGACCCGTCTAATGATATCAGGAATCTCTACCCCAAGATTATGCCAGAATTTTTCAATTTGATAACTTCAAGAAAACACAAAAACACGTTCTTGCTAAAGCTTTACAAGTGGAGCAAGAAAACAGGGATGACTGTATTCCGGTTGGCTTATATGCCAGGCTGCATATCATGGAAGTGCCCAGTTCTATTGCTTCAAAACTCTCTCTGCTTGCAAAGACAACCCCGATCACAGCATGTGGCCTGTTTGAGCACGAATCGAAAGTATCTGTCCTTCATTTCGGGTAACTTTGTGCTGTATTATTTTATTGTTTTCACTGTCAGTTTTTTTAGTGCCCTACTAGAAGGTTGGTCCTTTCTTAATATTCAAGAGATATGTCATGAACCTGAAGTCAATTGTGTTGTGCAGTGTGAAGAAGCATGACACATACGATGCACCCATCAAAGCCAAGGAGGAGCTAATATTTCATGTTGGGTTTCGGCAATTTGTTGGGAGGTATGGTAAACAATCGGAACAACTATGTCATTTAATATTTCTCTTGAAACAATAGAGGTAATTGTGAATTTTTTGCAGGCCACTTTTCTCTAGTGAATATATAAACACAGACAAGAATAAAATGGAGAGGTTTCTCCATGCTGGGCGCTTTTCTGTTGCTTCAATTTATGCTCCTATTTCATTTCCACCTCTTCCTTCAATAATCCTAAGAAGAGCTGCAGAGGATGCAGAACCTGCTGTGGCTGCTGTTGGCTCACTTAAATCCATTGATCCAGATAGGATAATCCTTAAGCGGGTTATCTTGACAGGGTATGCTTGTCGATATTTGTCAAGACCCACCATTTGATAATTTTGCATATTACTTTATATAACTATGGCATTTTTTATTGACATCTTTCCTATATTTGTTGTGGGATGAAAGGCAATTGTTGCCATTTCAAAGTTGTGATTGCCATTTGAAAGTTGAGACAACGATAGAATTGATACTTTGATTATTTGAAGCAATTAATCATATTGTGGTGCAGTTACCCCCAAAGAGTATCAAAACGTAAAGCTTCTGTGAAACACATGTTCTATAATCCAGAGGATGTTAAATGGTTTAAGGTGAGAAAATGTGTTTCCCAGATCCTGGAATCTTTCATTTTCGCTTGGGCTCTCGATTTTTCTCTATTGATTTGTCAACTTGATGATATTTCTCAATGTGGATTGTGATTGCAGCCTGTAGAGCTTTATACAAAACGTGGTCTTCGTGGGCGGATTAAAGAACCTGTTGGTACACATGGTATGTTGGTTACGTTTGAAACCTTAACCATCAATAATACTAATAAACCATCTTTCAGCTAGTTGTATTTGGGAGAAAACAGGTTTTATATAGCTGAGTCAAGAAAGTACTTATGCATTTCATGATTCTCATTGTGGCACATTATTTTGATTTGTGTTTGGTAATTTCTTTATTGTGGAATGATCTTGTTCCACTATAAGATTGTGGTATAAGGCATTCAAATTCATATATATGGAATATACGACATTGATCATTGTTGTGTTTTTTTGTTGCTCAGGAGCAATGAAGTGCCTTCTCAATGGGGTCCTTGAACAGCGTGATACTATTTGTATGAATTTGTTCAAACGTGCATACCCAAAGTGGCCCAACCATCATTATCCTCTATCAGATCTTTGATGGATTGGCTATTGAATATTGCTGATCAAGGATTTCAGAAGAAATTGGCCAATTTTACTGATTGGGAATGAAGCTCTGGTTCAGATTCACTTCTGTGGTGGATGCATGCACTCTCGTGACCGTTTATTTGCTCCTTTTTTTTTTCTTTTTTTTTTTTTTGGGGGGGGGGGGTGTTGTTTAGCTAGATCCCTTGTTTGTGTGTGAGAGCGAGCGAGCGAGCAGAGAAATTAACGTATATCCGAATTTTATTTTTAAGTTAAATTTTGATTCAATTTTGTACTTGCATACAAAATTATTGAGGTGTAGTCAATGCTACCATTCATGTATCGTATCCTTCTATACGTGAAATGGAGCTTGCCAAGATTTGGCGATTATTGTTTCCTTGTCTGAATCTATGTTGTTCCATTTGTGGGTGAAATTCATTTCATCGTGATGAGAAAACTATTAGGTGCTTATGAAATAGGATTATGATTTTAACCACTTGTAGAATGATATTTTAGCTGTAGGTAGCTGTTACTGATTGATTTTTTTCATTTACATAAAGTTAAAATATCTATAAATAGGTAGAGCATAATTCTATTTAGTGTTCAGGCATGTGGCGATTATTGACAAGTTTATGGATGTTATTAATCGTTGTCATAAATGAACAAGAATGTTTTAAGGTTACTAAGGTACCATTGTGGCACTAGTGTGTTTGGAAGGTTGCAGCAATAAAATTATTTCAGTAATTGGTTATAAATATAAATGTGTTTTATAGAATTGATTATTTAAGAACAATTATATGAAATAGTGTGATTTATTTAAACTGTAAGAAAAACTAATTTTTATAGTGAAATATTTAAATTGGATAAAATTTTTGGGGTGTGAAATCACTTTTTTCACACAAGAAAAAAAGGTTACTTTTTGTATAATCAGAAAAAATAAGGGAACTATTGATTATGATGATGATGAGCTTTTATTAATCTTCTTGAAAAAATAAGGACTTTTCAAACCATTGCTCTAATAGTAATGGTTAAGGATACTAAAAAATGAAATATTTCAAATTTTGTTATGGGTCTTATGTATTGAAAATATAAAAACTTATCTTTTTTTAAAAAAATTGTTATGACACTCGTTATTAGATAAATTCATAAAAAAGTAAAAGATGAGAAATACTTTCTAATACATTAGATCCACTCATTCTCTCTTCAATAGAGTAAAATGGCCATAAAGTAATTAGACATTCATTGAAAACTTAAAAGCAAAAACTTAAGGAAAAAAAAAACCAAAATAATATTCAATAAGAAATGGGGAGTGAATAGCATCCGAGAACTATTTATTACATATGAATGGAATTTTGAATTAGGAGAATTTTTAAGTACATTAATTAATAATAGAGTAACATTTTATTTACTACCTGCTTTTAACTTTCAGCTTTAGGTGAAGTATCACTCTCTATTATGGTGGCTACTATTGTCTAATAAGTGTCTATTTTTACTTATGTACACATATTAAGAAAATGATTAGATAAATCTAAAAATTAGATAAGTTTAAATATATTTTATAATCTATCTTTATCGCCTACTTCAATACTTTTTCTTATATTTAATCTATTCACTAATTCTTTATCTCTCATAAGGGTATCAAAGAAAAATAATTAATATTGTTTAAAATTCTTAAAAGGATAGATAATAGTAGACAAATAAAATTTTATAGAGAGACACTTATTAGAGAACGAAGATAATAATAATTTGGGATAACAACTTGTGCTTCATAAGTATATTTAATATATACTCTTGGAACATATTTAATGTACACTTCAAAAATATTCATAATCACTTGTTTTAATTATAATGTTTAAAAGTTATATAAAAAATCTAACCTAAATAGTTGTGGATACTCCAATAAAAACATGTATTAAATATATTTTAGGAGCATATACCTCGCATTCAGTAACTCCAATTTAATAAAATTTTTATTTGGTCTTTTTCACTCTTTCACTCTAAAATCCACATGCCATATTAAAATAATCTGCCTTTGCAATCCATTTAGGTTACCATTTGAGTGAGAGACTGATACTATTTTGGATAGGATTTACTTTAAGATCTAAGCTCTTGTGGTATGCAAAGTGACTTACAATTTCGACCCTTGTATTCAAATCTTTCTGAGAATTTTTGGGAGGGATTATATTAATAAGATCCTCATATTCTTATGGGGTATAAGCTAACTGTTAATCAAGTGTGCCCACTTTGTTGGCATTTTACTTGACATTATTAATTTTAACTTGTCTTTGTCTTTTTTGATTTATTAGGTGATTGTAATTTGATGTCTAAGAAACAGCCAAAACGCAAAGAAATTGAAAATAATTTATGTTTAGATGTATTAATTTTTTAATATACTATTTTATTTAAAGTGATGATTATTTTGAAACACAAGAAGTGTTAATTTGTTTATGGGTTCTGTCTACTTTAATATGAGTATGTGCAAGAATGAGCCAGTAGATTTGCACTCACCTGCGAAATTTTCTTTAACTGCTGATCTCATCATAAACTGTGGCCGGGGACAAGTTCGTGACCGACCATATCATGATGTCCCTACGACATGACATGCCGATAAACCAAAGTAACAGTAAGTTTCATTGTGTGGTTCACTTTTTATCACTTATCCCTTCGTGTTTTTTCTTACCTCAATGATTTCACACAAAGCCAATGCTTTCTCATCACTTGGCGTAAATGTATAGGGTAACTTGGCAATAGCTTCCCATCTTTGAAACCCTTTCCTTAATTACAAAATCTGACAGAGAACAGAGAGAGAGAGAGAGAGAGAGAGAGGGAGAGAGACCTTTGGCACTTACTGCTGCTCTTTACTCTTCTAGAGAGTTCCTCTAATGGCGGATGCTTTTTTGCCCTTTGTGGTTGAAAGGCTTGGGGAACTGCTAATAGAAAAAGCAAGCTCCTTAAGAAACGTTAGTGAAAAAAACATTGAACAACTGTATGGCTAAGTGATAAATTGTTTTTCCCCGTAATTCTTCCCAATAAATATTAAATTTCAACATAAAATATAATTTTTTATACATTGCGTTCAAGTTGAATTGAATCTTATGCGAGGGTTCTATTAGATATAAAACAGTTAATGTGTCCATCAACACTGTCCTCACACATTGATTAGCATATTCGAACTCATATAGTTGTAGTGGATATGATCTAAATCTTTATCAAGTGTGCCCTCTTTTGTCAACATTTTACTTGACATTATTAATTTAATTTGTCAATTACGAAGAAATTAAAAATAATTTATATTCAGATATATTATTTTTTAATATATTACTTTGTTCAAAGTAATGGTTATCGTGAAGCAGCAACTATTAATTTGTTCATGGTTGTCACCTGCAAAATTTTCTTTACCAGCTGAAATCATCATAAACTAATGCCAAGGCCAAGTTTGTGCAAAGTAAGGACCGACAACATTGGAAATCCAATATGATGCAATCGATAATACATTACTTTTACAAAATATATGATATAATATACCTTATTAATTGTTCTAGCGTCATCAAATTGTTGGATAAAATTGTTCAACATGGTGTGGTAAGTTTTGGACTACCCACTCATCTTAGAGTTTGTGACCCAACATTAGCATGATGTTCCTACCACATGACATGCCAAGAACCAAAAGTCACAGTACGTTTCATTGTGTGCTTCGTGTTTTTTCTTTCGGGTCAATGCATCATTCACATACTGTTTTTTTTTTTTTTTGGGCGTTCTACGGTGCTGCGGGGAAAAGTAAGGAATGGTTCCGCACCTAGGTGGCTTGAGGTAATGTTGACAGGTGGAGGATTTGACGAAAAGGTTGAAAGCGACAATGTTGCAGGTGTTCCCGCTACACCAGAATGGATGAAGACGAAATACCAACAAGCGTTGCCCATGCATTTAACAGTGGGACAGATTTTTTGGCCAAGTTCAAATATATCCTATACAAAGAGATACTATACTAGGTTAATAACCACCATGAAATTATTAATCAATCAACAATAATTATCGATGTTAAACATGGTTACATAACAACCAAACAAATGCTTGATCTCGTGTCCACGCGTCCGAATAATCATTTGCCACGTTCACAATTCACTATTCCTTGTGAAAAGCAAGGGGCATGCTAGAACGCACCTTTTGAATACTCTACTCGGAACACGCGTGCTTAAAAAACATACAAAAGTAAAAGGTTTCTCCCTAGTGAATGACTTCACACAAAGCCAATAATGCTTTCTCATCACTTGGCGTAGACGTATAGGGAAAACAGAGAGAGACCCTTTGCTCTTATTGCTCTTTACTTTGCGAGTGATCATCAGTTTCTCCAATGGCTGATGCTGCTGTGTCCTTTGTGGTTGAAAGGCTTGGGGATCTGCTAATACAAAAAGCAAGCTCCTTAAGAAACGTTAGAGGAAACGTTGAACGTCTTAAAAGGGAGTTAATCCACATGCGAGGCTTCTTGAAAGCGGCTGATGCTTGGCGACACCGCAATGATGAAGTATTACAGAACCTGGTTGCTGAGATTAGGGACCTTGCTCACGATGCAGAAGATATTATCGAGTCTCGTGCCTTAGCAGCTGAAAATTTCACGCTGAGAAGAATGCTCAATTCTTGGAGTGTTGCCTCGAAAATTGATGAATTCACACGCAGGATCAATGATCTAGGAGGAAGGCTGCAGAGATATGGCAATGGCATCATAACAAGAGAAGCGGGTGAATACAGATCAGGAACGACCCAACAAAACTTGTTGCGACCGCTAAGAAGGACTTACACTCATATAGCTGAGCAACATGATGTTATTGGACTGGAGGAAGATGCTAAGAAAATAGCCACAAAGTTGATTGATGAAATGCCGAGATCCCGCGTTGTTTCCATTTGCGGTATGGGTGGAATAGGAAAGACAACTCTTGCCAAGAAGATTTATCACAACACCGAAGTTGAGAGACATTTTAATAATCGCGTTGCTTGGGGGAGTGTATCACAGCAGCCTAAAGAAAGAGATATATGGCTAAACATATTGACTAAGCTCGCATCTCCAGATGAAAGCGAGAGAAGGTTATTTTCTGTTCTCACTGATGACGAGATAGCAAAGAAGCTTTATCAACTGCTGGAGAAGCAAAAATGCTTGGTAGTACTTGATGACATTTGGACCAAGGATGCTTGGGACTGCTTGCGTGCTGGGTTTCCTGAGGGTAACACACACAGCAAAATATTGCTAACTACAAGGAACGAGGACGTGGCTTTGCATGTAGATCCATATTGTTTCATCCACTATCCAAGATTCTTGAATGAATCCCAAAGCTGGGAGCTGTTTCGTAGCGTTGCAATTCGTCACTGGGAGGAAGCTGGTATTATTCGTCAACTTTCAATAGACTTTTTTTATATGTATTTTTCTATTTTCAGTGGTATTTGAATATGTACGCATGAAGTCAATCAATTAGAGAACCGATGTTACTCATGATTCAACTTGAAAATAAACTGAAGTTTAATTTGATTTGGATCGAGATCGAAACTAAGACAACATAAATTTCAATGCTCTTTTGTGTTTTCTAGCTCCTGCAGTCTAGAAAACACGGGTATGATCCCTTTTTTCAACCCTTGCAATTTAGTAACCAATATTTAAAATTGAAAACGCAAAGTCCCTTTATAACTCTTGTCCCATTCTTCACTTTTGTGGTAGAACAATCAGATGTATTTTGGTTACTACCTAAAATAACATGTAGTCATTAAGGCGATCATTCAGGTTCAGATTTTTATTTTATATACTTCAATTTGCAGGATTCACATTTGATGAAAATTTGGAAGAGTTGGGGAGAAGAATTGTTAATAGATGTGGCGGATTGCCATTAGCCATCAAAACTATAGGAGGAAATCTACAAACCAAGTCATCAATTGATGAATGGACGATGGTATATAATAATATGGTTTCACACTTCAGAGGCGTAGATAATGGATTCACAGAGCTTGGAATAATGAGTTTGTTGGCCTTGAGTTACCATGATTTGCCATATCAATTGAAACAATGTTTCCTCCATTTTAGCCATTTTCCAGAGGATTTTATCATACCTGCCAACACTATCATCAACATTTGGGTGGCTGAAGGTATAATTTCGAAGGGAAGCATAGGGAAGAACCAATAGTTGAAGTGGAAGACATTGCATATGTATACTTGGAGGGCTTGGTCTCAAGGTGCATGATTCAAGTAGAGAAATTGAGTTCAATGGGAAAGATAAAAAGCTGCCGCCTTCATGATCTTATGAGGGACTTATGCATCCAAGAAGCCAAGAAGGAGAACTTTGTTCATCTTGAAAATGGACATGATGATGAAGCAACAATGCAATCAACTTCAATTGGCAAATTTCGTCACCTTGCCCTGTACATGAAAAATTCAAACCAAGCTCCGAATTTGAATTATGATAAATATGATCATGTACGGAGCCTTTTGGTGTTCTGCAATAATATGGATCCAGACTTCCTAAACAAATCACTTTTAGTTGCCATGACTAGGCATCTCAAGTACCTTAGACTCCTATACCTTGATGGAGATGAGTTTGATCTTGAAATACCTGAAGAGATTGGTCGCTTGGTTCATTTAAGGCTATTTGATATGGGATCAAGGCGTACAAAACACTTGCCATCATCTTTAGGCAAGTTGACTCAATTGTTAACTTTGAAATTGGATTGCCTTTTGAATTTGGACCATATACCAAATATTTTTGGGAACATGCACCAACTACGTCACTTGTATCTTCCAGCATCAGCAGAGTTCTCGGTGGGGAACATTAAGCTTAGTCACCTTAGAAATCTTCAGACATTGGTGAACTTTCCATTGAAGTATGTGAAAATAGAGGATCTAGTAGGGCTTTCCGGTCTTAGGAAATTGAAGTTAGAAGTATTAGGAGAAGATGTGTTCGAGCGACTTGTTGAGATGTTTAATACATCACCCAACGCAACATTCGACAAGCTTCAGTCTTTATCAGTGGACGTTATATATGGCATTGGGATAACAAAAGTAGCAGCAACTTGTCCTCACCTTCAAAAACTGAAATTTTCAGGGCCATTGGTATTGGATTTATCAGAAAGGCCCCAAATTTTTTGCCAGCTAAACAAATTAAATTTATATTACTCAAATTTTGTTGAAGACCCCATGCCCCATCTAGGGAAGCTTCCCAACTTAAGGGTATTGCTCTTGCATTCAACATTGAAGAGAGATGCAATTACGTTCCCCAAGAATAGTTTCCCGTGCCTGCAATCTCTTGTCCTTGAATCGGAAAGCGACCTTAAGGAATGGGTCATTGAGGAAGGAGCCCTGCGTCTTCTTAGTGTTTTGAAACTTGCCCATTGTTGCAACTTGAAGACTTTTCCCCGAGGACAAGAATTCATAAATTCACTCCAAGAACTAGAAATGAGTAACATGCCCATAGAATTTATGGAGAGGATGAAGGATTCCCACATTTGGAAAAACGCGCAAAATTGGAATTTTTTTGCCACTGGCCCTGCCCTTGCTTATGATCCTGACCAGGTAATATGATCCCATCCAAATTTTTTCTACTGACTTTTTTTTAATCAAAAAATAAATAAATAAAAATCCAATGTTGAATTGAAAAAATCTCATCTACTCTTCCCCAAAAACAAAACCAAAAAACACACACACACAAAACAACATCTTTTTTCTCATTTGAAAACAATCATTTTATCTTTTCTCTCTCTTGCCTAGCATCTCCACTCTATGAAACTATCCACTCCTTTTTTTTTTTCTATTTTTTTTTCCCTTAAATGTTTAATTATGTTTTTCATCTATTAAAACATCACATTTTTCTATTTGGTCCTTCTTTTTTGAAAAGTTTTGCCTTTGGTTTTTCAAAAATTATTTTCATTTTTGTTTGGTCCCTACATTAACTCTTCGTTTACCTTTCCCATTAAGTAACAATTAGGCAACTTAAATAGATGCTGGCATGGATTAAATATAAGTAAACAAGGACCAAGTGAAAAAATCAAGATATCTTGAAGGACATATAAAATGAGGATTTTCCTTTCTACCTACTTATTTTTGTTTTCAAATATTTTATTCCCAAACTATCTTTTCTCTTCTTTGTTAATTATTTATCCATGTTTAAGTGAGCTGCCATTTTCTAGCGAGAAACTTATTTTTAATTTTAAATATAAGAATAAAATTCAATCCCATTTCTTGAGATGTTATTATTTTACTCTCAATCATTTTATTAAGAGAAGCTACACTTTAACCATTTTTTAAATTTTTTAAATTTTTTATTTTCTCATGTTTCTTATTTTATTTTTACTAAAATACCCTTTATTATTAATCATGCCTATTAATTTTGTGTAAAATTAAATATATGTGATTTATAATAATATAAAACATTGACACACACATAAATATAATTAAATTAATTTTAAAATTACCATTATATCAAGAAAAAATATTAATAGTAAAAATGATAAATAGTAACAATAATTTTTAATAATTATATAAAAAACTTATGCATTTTCTCAACTATTAATTTTATAATATTAATATATATTTTTATATTAACATCCCAAAATTTTTCTATTATCTTCTCCGTGAATAATATTTATATACAAAATCAATAAATACTTTTTATTTTTAATAAGTATGTTAATATTCAAAAATAAATATTTGAAAAATATGCAATTTTTTTAAAAATAATGTATTTTCTTAATATAATATAATATTTAAAATTAAATTAGATACATGTGTGTGTGTGTATATATATATATATTGTATTATTATAAATCACATATTTAATTTCATAAAAGCTTAATATATAAGTATTAATAAATGGTAGTTTTCTAAAAATAAATCATTTTTATGAGAAAGTGAAGAATTAATAAAAAATTTGAAAATAAATTAAAATATAGTTTTCCTTAATTTTTTGGAAAGGAAAATGGATGGTTTAGAAATAAAGGATATGGGAGTGTAATAAAGTCATCTTTCAAGGGAGGATATTGCATTTTAATCCAAAGGTATGTTTGATTAGGGGTAAAAATAGAGTATAAATTTTGATAAATATACTTTATGTATAAAATTACAAATGAAGTGAATGGAAGATTTTACCCATTTACTCCCTAATCAAGCATAAAAAATAAATTCATAATAAGGGTAGTTCAAGGGCTACTAAATATTTTGACCACAAGGGTAGTTCATCGTATCCTCGTCTAATTCCTTGGTATGTTGCTTTTTCTTACAAATTCGTTATTATTTTATATACTCCATCTAATAATTTTTTTGGCATGAAATTTCATCAATCCAACCGTTGAATTTAAAGTTTTTATCTAGTAAATCAAATATATAAAATTTCATGCAATTCAAAATAATTTGATATTTCATTATTTCATTTTATTTTGACGGATAATATGTTTTTGAAAATATAAATAAATATTGATTAATAGATTATATGCCTATTGTCCAATGTTTCTAAAATTTGACATGTTTGATTATCAATATAATATCATATAATTAAATAGTTGGATTAATTTGAATCAATATTTATAGAGTTATCGAGTAGACTAAGTGAACAAGATTTATTCTGAAAAATGAATCCCTATATGTGTGTAGCAACATTCTTCTCATTAAATCAAGATTCTAGAGGACAATCATTCATCTTTACAAAAAAATTAAGTTCTTAGACATTTCATTAGGGGACATATCATTCTTTTCTTTGTCATTACTTATTACAGTTGATCTTTATCTAAATTTCTATCCAAAATAGAATAGGATCAATTCATGATTTTTCTAGGATTTTGTATTGACTCACAAATTGAGTTATAAGGATTAATTCTTCCTTTGATTTGGAATATATGGAATAATATCAGGGAGTATGGATTGAATTTTGAAGCTACTCGGCCAAAGTGGGACTTGAGAAAGGAGATTCATCAAGACAACATATGCTTACTAGTTGAAAGGATTGGATGGATGGTGTCAATCCTCTAGCAGAAACTGCATAAGGATTTCAGACTCTATCTGCAAAGTGCTCACTTTTATGCTGTTACCTTTGTAGCTGTCTTTGTTTTCAGTTGCTCTTATTTGGTTTTTCTTTCTTTCTTCTTTCTTTAACTATGCTGGTTCTATGATCATGCTAGAACTGTGTTGTTCCAAACTTGTTTGGTGTGCCGGACATATATGTGTTCTTTCTATCTTGTAAACTGTTATTGCTCCCCTCATGCTTTGAGTGGTTTGAGCATTCTCTTTTTTCAACCCTTGCAACTTAGTAATTGGCATTTAAAGTTGAAAAAGTATTGCCTCTTTGACTCTTTGTAACTCTTGTCCTATTCTTCACTTTTGTGGTAAAACGATCAGATGTATTTTGGTTAATGATCACTACTTAAAGTAACATGTAGTCATTAAGCTACCCATCTAGGTTTATGTTTTCATTTTAAATACTTCAATATGCAGGATTCACATTTGATGAAATTTTGGAAGAGTTAGGCAGAAGAATAGTTAATAGATGTGCCCTTTGCCAACAAAACTGTAGAAGGAAGTATACAAACCAAGTCATCACTTCATGACTGGAGTGTGGTATATCATAATATGCTTTCACACTTGAGTGGCATAGATAATGGAATGACAGAGCTTTGATTAACAAGTTTTATTGGCCTTAACCGTTGACTTACCATGATTTGCCTTATCAATTGAAACAATTTTTCCTCCATTTTAGCCAATTCCCAAAGGATTTACCACATATACCTGCCAATACCGTCATCGTCATTTGGGTGGCCGATGGTATAATTTTGAAGGTGTCATAACATCCCTGCTTACGAGAAAAAGATTTTAATTTTTGATAGGTCAATGGAGTTGCCACCAATTTTTATTTATGTAAAAATTGGAAAACCCTTTAATTTGATAAGACTGATCTTTTAAGATAAAATTAGATTCTGAGTCTAATTATGATTAGGGAGGTGGAAACTTCATCTTACTTGGACCTTAATACATCCGTTTCATTACGTTACCCAAAGTTTATTGTGCAAAATTAAAATAACTTTAACAATTTATTTTTTTTCCTAGAGATTAAATTCCAAATTTTTTTTTACATAATTTAATAATAAATATTTATAAAAGAAAAGAAAACAAATTTAGGAAAAATTAATTTTGACTTGATAGACAATATCTGCTCCTATGTATCCTATGGTGCAATAAGAAATTCAAAGTCATGTAGTTATTCTAGAAAATGATTGTGTTGGGTTAATTTTATTTACAAATAAAAAAAGGTAAAATCAGTTGTTGCACAGATTCAAGGTAGCAATAGCTACACATAAATCTCTTACAATTCAATAGTCATGAAGGAAGCACCGACTTCTAGTCATTACTGTTGATTGTTACACAATTAAAAAAAAAAGATTTTTAACATATCACATTCCTTTTATTAAGCTCCAAACTCATTGCATAATTAAAAATTTAAAAAAAAAACTAGCATTACCTAAATCAAATTAACGTGCAGCCACACATAACAAATTTACCAAAATCATGAAAACAAAATGCTAGGATAAAGACAAAGACCAAAAAACCAAGGGTATGTCCTAGACACAAAAAACCAAAACAAGGACCAAGGAAACACAACACCAAGCAAAATATACGTGAAGCACCAACCTAAAATAAAAAAGGAAAAGAATTTGACAAAAATAATAATGATAAAAAGGAAAAGAACCAAGGGATAAAACCTAAAAAGAAAGCAAAACCAAAAAAAAAAAACCCAAATGGTAGGTTAAGACTTAAGGCCCAAAGCTTTACGTTGTGGCTTGGAAAATGCGTTGCACGGCTTTGGTTAAGACAAGGGGGAGTTTGCAATTATGCCACGATGCGACGAGGATGATGGCTTTGCTCGCGATCTTGGGTGGCTCGAACATAGTCACAGTGAGGAAGATTAGCGTGCATTATCGAGGTCAACGTCGTCTGGTCGATGTTGTCGAGGTTGGTGAAGGGTGGAGGTCACTGCTCGAACAAGGTCAAGGCAATGGTTTTTGGGTGGTTTGCAAGGTGTTTAGAATGGTTGAGTAAGGTGTTGATTTAATGGATGGGAGGGAGCATTCTGAAGGTGAATTGTGGCGAGATTGGTGGTTTAAGGGCTGATGATGGTGAAGGTTGTTTGTGGGTGGCTATGGCTATTGTTGAGAATGAAGTCTAATGACTTTCGCTCTGTGCCTCCTTCAGTGCATACGAAGTTGTGACTGATTGTGTCGAGTTCCCCATTCATTGCCCTCTATTGATCAATTAACAATGACTATATATACATCCCTTTTACCCTAATATAATTAATGATAAAATTATTTAAACTGATATTAATTGATACTAATTAAAGAAAACAAATCAAACTAACTAATTGATAAAATGAATCAGAGTAAAATTAATAAATACTAAATGACCAGAAAAAAGAAGATTTGATTTTTTTTCATTTTATTTTTCTATTTTTTTTTTTGGACTCATAAAATATATTGTAATCTAAAATTTGGGTGCTGAAAGGAAAGCAGAGTGGAAGAACCAATGGTTGAAGTAGAAGACATTGCATATGCATACTTAGAGGATTTGATATCAAGGTGCATGATTCAAGCTAAGAAATGGACTTCAACTAAAAGGATAAAAAGTTAATTCCTTCATGACCTTATGAGGGATTTATGCGTCAGAAGAAGCGAAGAAGGAGAACTTTTTTCATGCTAAGTGTCTTGAAGATGAAAATGAGGAAGAAACCAATCAAACTCTGTTGGCAAATTCTTCTAGCTTGCCTTCTATATGATAAATTCAAGCTAAGACCTGGAGTGAATTCTGACAAATATGCTCATGTACGAGTATTTTGGTATTCTACATTAATATGATCCAAGTCTTTATAAATGATTGGCATCAATTTGCCATAGCTAGTCATTTCAAGTGACTCCTATATCTTGAAGAGATTGGTGAATTGGTTCATTTAAGGCTATTGCATCTTGGATCAACGTGGGCAATGTGGTTACGTTGCCACCATCTTTGGATTGTGTTGATCTTACTAAAAAGCCAGCCCATGAATCACATTGTTTTGAACATGCACCAACTGTGCCACTTAAATCATGCACCAATCTTGGGATTGTGTTGAAGTAGAAGACATTGCATATGCATACTTAGAGGATTTGATATCAAGGTGCATGATTCAAGCTAAGAAATGGACTTCAACTAAAAGGATAAAAAGTTAATTTCTTCATGACCTTATGAGGGATTTATGCGTTAGAGAAGCGAAGAAGGAGAACTTTTTCATGCTAAGTATCTTGAAGATGAAAATGAGGAAGAAACCAATCAAACTCGTTGGCAAATTTCTTCGGCTAGCTTGCCTTCTATATGATAAATTCAAGCTAAGACCTAAGTAATTCTATATGCTCATGTATGGAGTATTTTGGTATTCTACATTAATATGATCCAAGTCTTCATAAATGATTGGCATCAATTTGCCATAGCTAGTCATTTCAAGTGACTCCTATATCTTGAAGAGATTGGTGAATTGGTTCATTTAAGGCTATTGCATCTTGGATCAACGTGGGCAATGTGGTTATGTTGCCACCATCTTTGGATTGTGTTGATCTTATGAGAAAGCCAGCCCATGAATCACATAGTTTTGAGAACATGCACCAACTGTGCCACTTAAATCCTCCACTCCATCATGACAAAAAGAAAAAAAATCTTCCACCAACAATATTTTTGGAATCAAGCGGCATTAAGCTGAGTCACCTTAGTAAACTCTAGACATAGGTGAGCCTTTCATTAAAGTATCTGAAAATAAAAGAGCTAGTAGGGCTTTCTAGTCTTAGGAAACTAAAGTTAAACGCATCACATAGTGAGGAGTTAGTGTTTTATTGAGATGCTGAGTACATCACCCAACACAACATTTGACAAGCTTCAACATTTATTTGTCAGCTTTGCACATTGAAGACAAAATGTCATTGAGATAACAAAAGTAGAACCATCTAGTTCCCATCTTCACAAATTAAAACTTTTAAGGCCATAGGTGTCCGAATAAGAACGGTCCCAAATTTTTCACCAACTAAACAGGATAATGTTATATTACTTTGCTGAAGACCCATGCCCCATCTAGGGAGGCTTCCCATCTTAATGGTCTTACACTTGTATTTTGCTCCGAGGATAGATGCAATTGAGGAAGGGCTTTCCGTCATCTTAGCTTTTTGAAACTCTACTACTGTGTCATCTTGAAGACTTTCCTTAGTATTAAAATTCTTAGATTCCCTTCAAGAATTGCAAATTGTTGACATGCCACCGACATTCACAAGAAGATAAGTAGGTGGAGAAGATTTCCACAAAGTAAAAAAATGTGCCATCACTACTACTGTTAAGACAAACCTTCGAATAACACAATGACCACAAAATATTTTCTTCTAGGTATGTTTCGTTGAATAGTAAAATTGGGAAAAAATTTACCTGGATGAATTTCATATGAAAAATAATACATGTAACTCATCTAAGTAATTTTTACCTAACAATCAAGACAAAAAAATATATTCTCCTTTCCAACTCTCTTCAATTCTTTCTTGGGTGTCTAGTGTCCCAATAAAAGTGGGGTTCAAAAAATATTTCTCTACTAATTTACAGCATGCATGTTTGTTTCACTGTTAGCATGTCATTCAAGAGTTGTTAACTAAATAGTAGTATGTTTCTCGTTGGTTGGTCAAATGGTCATTTAACTTGTTTCCACAAGTAAATCCAAGAAGTCATTATTGTCTTCAGATTGGGTTGGATTTTTCTTTGTTGCATTAATCACATCACATTGGTAATTAGCCATACACTTATACCTAATTAACCTATGTGAAAATGGTGTGAAGCGGATGATGTGAGAACATAATTTTCCTTTTATGTGATGCATAACTCTATATATGCCACCTTTCATATATATTGAAAAGTCACACTAAAGGCAATTCAATAGAGGTCAACAACAAAATCTTCACTGGATCCGTTGAAGTGCCCCAGAATTTCAGCCAAAGTAGCTTCCTGAAATTAAACCAATAAACACATCATTTTCTTAGGATTATAACTGCGAATCAAAAAATTGTTACGACACTGGTTATTAGATAAATCCAAAAATAAAAGTAAAAGATGAAAAAAAATTTCTCTCCAATAAAATGGAGTAAAATGGGCATAAAGTAACTAAACATTTATTGAAAACTCAAAATGATAATTTTAAAAAAAATGCCAAAATGACACTCAATATAAAATGGAGGGAGTAAATAATATCCGAGAATTATTTAATACATATAAATGAAATTTCAAATTAGGAGAATTATTTAAGCACATTAATTAATAATATAGTAACATTTTATTTAGGGGAGTGACTATTGCCACTCCTAAATGGCTATTGTAACTCCTACTTGCATTAATTATTATTTAGTTTCACTAGATTACCCTTCTTCTATTTTAATCAAATAAAAGTAATGTATGCAATGATTATAATATAATGTCTAGTTCTAAATGTTATTATCATGACATGAAAAACACATTTACACCATAGAATATGGGTACAACCCTCTATCTAATTTGGTTTTTTTTCCCTCACATGCATTACTTAAAGAAAATAATCAAATAAAGCTAATACATACTTGATATTTATTGTTTATTAGTCATTATAATGATATCAAAATTTCTTATTGTTAATTTAATTAAAGATAATTTAATTATTAAAAAATTTAATATTATTTTCATTAGTTTAGTTACAAGTATTTTACATTAACTTGTTTGATGTAATAATTAATATTTTATATATTGAATTATTTCCTTTAAAAATTTCTTAAGGTAATAATTACCTAAATATTTTATAAAAAATAAAAAAAAAATAATGAGTAATAAAAAAGATAAATACTGAATCAAACTATACAATGCACATACTATTATTTAATTTTAATGTCCAATATTTATATAATTTGAAAAATATTAAATAAACTATTATATTAACTTTTTTTTTTACAATCACTTACTTTTAATGGCTTAAAGACACATATATACTTGTCCTTCTCTATTTTTTAAATTTTTGTTTTGAAATTTATTTAAAAAAGGAAATTATATATATGTTATCTAATAGAAAATAAATACTATAGCCTTTATATTGTTCACGCAAAAAAAAAACCCTTTTAAACTCTTTTTGTTATCATGTCTTTGTTATTACACATTTTTATTTATTATTTTCTAAAAATATTTAACATTATATTATTTAGATATTTTTGTATACAAAATTTAAAGCAATTTAATATTTGAATTAAATCATTATAATAAATAAATTAATAATACTTATAATATCTAGTAATTATGTGAATATTAAAAATAAGATAAATAATAAATATTTTTATGTAGTTAAACTAATTTTTAATTAAATTTATAATAATAAATTTTAATAGTATTATGAATTATCATATGTTAAGTATGCTTTTAGTTAAAATAGAAGAGGAGCAATTTGGTAAAATTAAAAAATAATTAATATAAGCAGGAGTGACAATAGTCACTCCCTTTATTTAGTATCCACTTTTAACTTTCAGCTTAACCTTAGGGGTGTTGGTTTGTGTCCCAGGACACAAATAGGGTACGCTTGTCCCTGGATGATGTTTAGTGGACGGATACATGGGTGGAAAAATTTCGTCTCAAAGACAAAAATTTTGTATTTCTGTCCCTCCAAAAAGTGGAGGGCTGGACAGGACATGGGGACATAAATTTAACCTTTTAGATAGCAACCTCCGTGGTCCGACCACCCTTAATGCCCGTCAACAACCGATCAATAGCCATCGGCCACTAGTCAACGCCAGTCAATTGTCTTTACTATCTCCCATCAACCAAACACGATATAGGACAATAATTTTTATGTTTCCGTCTCCACTGCTTTATATTTCTGTCTCTGCATTTTATCTCCATCCCTGGATTTTTGTCTGAAAGGTAACCAAACGTTACCTAGGTGAAGTATCATTCTCCACTTTATTTAGTACCCACTTTTAACTTTCAGCCTTAACCTTAGGTGAAGTATCATTCTCCATTATGGTGGCTATTCATTTGGGAGAAAGATTTGTGCTTCATAAGCATATTCAGGATTTACTTTTTGAACATATTTAATGTACACTTTAGGAGCATTCACAATTATTGATTTTTAATTATAATGTTCAAAAGTTATATAAAATAACTAAAATAAATAGTTATGGATACTCCAACAAAAATATGTATTAAATATATTTCAGGAATATATAAGAATTTCTCAATATGAGAAAAATTGACAGAACCACCTCACACTTGTCAACTCCAATTTAATAAAAATTTTATTTGGTCTTTTTAACTCTTTTACTTTAAAATCCACATGCCATATCAAAATAAGCTGCGTTTGCAATTCATTTAAGTTGCTTCTTGAGCGAGAGATTGGTATTATGTTGGGTAGGATTTCCTTTCAATCAAAGCTCTACGAATATACAAAGTGATTTAAAGCTTCAACCTTCATATCCTAACCTTTTTAAAAAATTTTAAAATGGATTACATATCATTTTATCAACGAGATCTTCACACATTAATTAATGAATTCAAACTCATTCTTATAGGGTATAAGCTACATCTTAATCAAGTGTGCCCATGTTCATTGGCATATTGCTTGACATTATTAATTTAACTTGCCTTTATCTTTTTTGATTTATTTATTGAAGATTAATAATGTAATCATTATTAGTTAGTTAGTCACATGATTAGTTAGTTAAGTTTCTATTGTTGTCGTTTACAATTAATTACAGTTGTAACAAACTTACTCATACTTCTTGTATATATTCAGCTTTACCATTAATGAAATATCATCTCAGTTTTGTTTCATCAACATTCTAATATGGTATCAGTCTGAAAATTCATGAATTGATCTCTGCTTCGCACTCTTCTTATTCCTTTGTTCATTTTCTTTCTTCCTGTCTTGATCTAGTATCAACCAGATGGCTCAGCCTTAGATCTCTTATGTTCTTCATCCTTCTATCATCCAGGCTTCATTTTGTTAGCGCTTCCACCGAGATCAACTACAACTCATGGTCTCGATCTATGAAATGGCTTTGAATAGAAAGCGAAAGCTTTGCTTTGTGGATGGTTCTCTTTCCCGTCCCTTCTAGAACTAAGTCTGAATTAATTGCTGCCTGGAATGCAATAATGACATCGTATGTTCTTGGATTTTAACCCCATCTCCAAGGACATTGCTGAAAGTGCAATATATGTTGATTCGCGCAATACTATGGAAGGATCTCCATGATCGTTTTGGACAAGCAAATGCCCTCGCTTGTTCCAATTAAAGAAGGCAATGGTTAGTCTTTCTAAGACTCTTTTTGTGTTATATTTTTCCAAAATAAAATCTCTTTGGGAAGAATACTTTGCCTTGAAGCCCTGTCAAACTTGTTCCTCTAAGTGCTAAGGCTATCCAAGATTTCAATCAAACTGAATATGTTCTTACTTTTCCCATGGGATTGAATGAGACATACTCTTCAATTAGAGGCCAAATCCTAGCCATGGACCCAATTCCTACAATTTCAAAAGTTTTTTCCTTGGTACTCCAAGAAGAAAGACAGCGGAAATCACATTAGTTTCAACAACCAACTCTCAAGTTGCATTTGCCTGCGAGAACTCAACATAAGTTTTCCAATTCTAAGGCACAACCTGCAAAGAAAGATAGACCAAAATGTGTAGCTGGATATCTAGGTCATACCAAGGATAAATGTTATCAAATCATTGGATATCCTCCTGGATATGAGAAGTCCGCCAAAAGTGTTGGTTCGGTCAACCACATTCAAGTATTGATCAAGTTTTAAACCATGCTATTCCAAGTGATAATCTCTTCACTCCAGGACAAATGCAACAACTTGCAGCCATTCAATCAAAACAATGGCAGCTTAAACCAGGAATTCAACAAATCCCCAAGGTTATGTTTTTTTTTCAACCAATACTTTACCTAATCTTGCAAATACTTACTTGGATTGTTGATTCTGTGCATCATCTCATATTGTAAATTCCCCATCTCTTTTATCTCAACATACTTCCCTTTCAAATTCAATATGTCATATTACGTAACAATATGAAAATTCAAGTTGCATATATTGGCTATGTCAATATCTCACCTTCTATTACTCTAAATAATGTGCTTTGCATTCCAAGTTTTAAGGTTAACCTTATATCAGTTTCTGCTTTATTAAAGGATGTTCCTTAACATAACCTTTTTTCAGAATGTTTTCCATATACAGGCCCTCTCCTTGAATTAATTCAAGGCCTATATCTACTACACACACCTATACCTCTGTGATATCAGGAATTCTTTACTCTTGTCAATTCTGTTATAGAGTTTTGCTAATTCTATTTCTTTACAAACTTGGCATCATAGGCTAGGTCATATATCAAATAATGTTCTTCATAGGATTTGTCATGATTTCTCCCTTAAAAAACAATTCAGAAAATAAAAGATTGCAATATATGTCCCCTTGCTAAGATGAGAAGGTTATCTTTTGTTTCAAATAATAACATGTCTCAGGCATGCTTTTGATCTAATACATTGTGATATTTGGGGCCCATATGGCATATGTACACATGATGATGTACCGTCCCTGTGACTTCATGGATTGCCGACCTCCCCCACAAACCAACACGAGTCTTTTCAGCGTGCTTTGTCCTCACTCACACGCTTCCTGGCAAACTTCCCAGGAGGTCACCCATCCCAAAATTACCCCAAGTCAAGCAATTGTGACCTCTAGTTCTTCTGGGACGAACCAGCGGAAGCTGGTGGGCATGTAACGCCCTGGGACGAGGGAGTGATCGCCCAAGAAGGATCTACAAGGAGCGGCTCCTGCCTCCAGCGGAGGGGTACATGAATGAACTGATTACACACCCAATGAGAGGACCTAAGTCTGTATAGGTATGGGACTATACAGTTAAGGAAGACTATATGAATTGATTGGTACTACCTATGTCACAAAGATGCATCTTTCTTTTGGAGCCCATCACGAAGAACTCAGCGAGCGTGCTTGACTTGGGGTAATTTGGGATGGTGACCTCCTGAAGTTTTCCCAGGAAGCGTGCGAGTGAACAAACATGTTGAAAGACTTTGTTGATTTGGGGAGCGTCAATCCATAAAGCAGGGATGTTACAGAATGACATGTCATATTTCTTGACCATTGTAGATGATTTTAGTCGTTTTACATGGCCTTATCTCTAAAAAGAAAATCTGATGCAACTAATGTTCTTATAAGATTCATCAAGCTCATAAAAACTCAATTTGGTAAAACCATAAAACAAATACGATCTGACAATGCAAAAGAGCTATCCTTAACTTCCTTTCTTGAAGAAAATGGGATATTACATCAATTTTCTTGTGAGCTAGACTTAACAGAATTCATGGTGGAAAGAAAGCATCAACACTTGCTCAATGTGGCTTGATCCTTGTTTTTTCAGTCCAAAATACCTATCAAAATTTAGGGAGAATGCATTTCTACAGCAACCTTTTTGATTAACAGAACTTCCACCTCATTCTAAAATTCAGACTCCTTATGAGCTCATATTCAACAAACTCCCTAACTATCACAGGCATGAGAGTTTTTGGTTGTCTATGTTATCCATCAACCTTTGTTTCAATAAGGAACAAGTTCTCTTCAAGAGCTATCCTAGGCTTCATGGGATACCCTTTAGGATACAAAGGATACAAACTCTTAAACTTAGAAACTCATAAATTCTTCATATCAAGAGATGTGGAATTCAGAACATATCTTTCTTTTTGCTGATTCTACATTTAAAGAGTCCCAAGTTGATTCTTCATTCTTGTTCTCCCATTCCTCAAAACATCATTCCAACTTGACCAGAAATTCAGCAAACTCATTCCTCAACCTACCATTGATATTCCCAATGACACTTTAGATGATACCACCTTTTCCATCCCACATCTGATGAGATACTCTAAACTAACCCTCCTAACCATTTTCCTACCCTATCCACAAACACAAATATTCCACCTACAAACATTAGAAAATCAACCAGACAAACAAGCCCCTAAACACCTTGAACACTACCACTGCTATAACATTACAAATAACCCCATTCAAAACCACATCACCTACAATAAACTCACACCTAAATATAAAGATTTTATTCTTCAAGTCTTAGATGTATATAAGCCTACCTTCTATCATTAAGCAGGAAAATATCCCCATTGGAGATAAGCTATGGATAAGGAGATTAAAGCTCTAGAATCAAATCATACTAGTTGTGGTACCACTACTTAATGGCAAACACACTATGGATGCAAGTGGGTCTACAAGGTAAAATACAAAGCAAATGGTGAAATTGAAAAGTACAAGGCAAGGTTAGTTGCAAAAGGTTACACACAACAAGCAGGAATTGATTTCTTAGACACTTTCTCTCCAGGAGCCAAGATAACCACTTAGAATTCTCTTATTGTGCAATTTAGAACTGAATTTTCTACAACTTGACATCAACAATACATTCCTCAATGGAGACTTATTTGAGGAAGTATATATGGATCTACCCCTTGGCTATTCAAAAAGGAACCCGAACATGGTTTGCAAACTCAACAAATCCCTCTATAGACTAAGACAAGCATCAAGACAATGGTTTCAAAAATTCTCTTCTTTCTTACCATTGGTTTCTCACAATCCAAGAGTGATTATTCTCTTTTCCACACTTGTTCAGGTTCTAACATTGTTTTTCTCCTTGTATATGTCGATGATATCATTATCTTTGTTCCAAACAAAGCTACCATCCTACAAGTACGATCTAAACTTGAGTCTCTTTTCAAACTCAAAGTTTTAGGTGACTTAAAATATTTCCTTGGCCTTGAGATTGCAAGATCCAGCAAAGGATTCTACCTTTCACAAAGAAAATACGCCCTGAAGCTTACTTGAAGATACAAGCATTTACCGAGTTTAAACCCACCTCAGTTCCAATGGATCTCTGACTCTAAACTTAGTGCCAAAGAGGGTGATCTAGTTGAAAACCCTTCACTCTATCAAAGAATGGTTGGAAGATTAATGTACCTAACCATTTACGGCCATATATTAATTTTGCAGTTACAAAGCTAAGTCAATATATGTTTGACCCTAGGATACCTCATGAACAAGCCCTTCACCATTTACTTCATACATCAAGTCCTTCCAGACAAGGCTTACTTTTTGCCGCTTTTCCCTTACCTTAATATTCAGAATGCCATCGGCCAGCCTTGCATTTACACTAGAAGATCTACAACAGCTTTCTTGTGTTCTTAGGCAATTCTTTACTATCATGGAAGACAAAGAAACTGCCCACAGGCAAGTCATCAACGAAGTTGAATACAGAGCACTCTCATATGTGTCAAGTGAACTAACTTGGATACAACAAATTCTTAAAGAATTTGGTTTGGAAATTCCTCCTGCTTTAGTGTTATGTGACAATCAATCAGCTATACATCTTTCCTCCAATCCAACCTTTCATGAAAGGTCCAAACACATAGATATTGATTGCCACTTCATAAGAGAAAAGGTTGCTACTGAATTCTGAAGCTAATACATGTTAAGAGCCAACATCAACTTGCTAACATCTTAACAAAGCTCTTACCTCCATCTCAATTCAGATTCTTATGCTCCAAGTTGGGTATTCTAGATATATACCTTCCAACTTGAGGGGGTATTGAAGATTAATAATGTAATCATTATTAGTTAGTTAGTCACATGATTAGTTAGTTAAGTTTCTATTGTTGTTGTTACAATTATTACAATTGTAACAAATTTACTCATACTTCTTGTATATATTCAGTTCTGCCATCAATGAAATATCATCTCAGTTTGGTTTCATCAACATTCTGATATTATTAGGTGATTGTATTTTGATGTCTCAATCAAAATGCGAAGAAATCGAAAATAATTTATGTTTAGATGCATACATTTTTTTAATGTATTATTTTATCCAAAGTGATGGTTATTCTGAAATAGCAGCAGAGAAAGTAGTAATTTGCTTATGAATGGTATCTACTTTAATGTTTGTGTGGGACTATAGATTTGCAGTCACCTGCAAAATTTTCTTTAACCGCTGAAATCATCATAAAGTAAGGCCAAGGCCAAGTTTGTGACCCACCATTATCGTGATGTCCCGACCACATGACATGCTGACAGCCCAAAGTCACAGTTGTGTGATTCACATTTTCTCACTTGTGCCTTTTTTTTTTCTTTCGGGTTAGGCCGCATTCACATACTGTTTGTTTTTTAGAATATTTTCCTTGGAACACGCGTGCTTAAAAAGCGTACGAAAATTTCTTTCTCCCTAGTCTAACGTCAATGATTTCACACAAAGCCAATGCTTAGTCATCACTTGGCATAAACGTATAGGGTAACTTTGGCAATAGATTCCCATCTTTGAAACCCTTTAATTAATTTGCAAATCTGATAGAGAACAGAGAGAGACCTTTTGCACTTGTTGCTCTTTACTCTGCGAGTGATCATATCAGTTTCTCCAATGGCTGATGCTGCTGTGTCCTTTGTGGTTGAAAGGCTTGGGGAACTGCTAATACAAAAAGCAAGCTCCTTAGGAAGCGTTAGTAAAAACGTTGAACGCCTTAAAAGCGAGTTAATCCCCATGCGAGGCTTCTTGAAAGCGGCTGATGCTTGGTCACATCGCAATGATGAAGTATTACAGAACCTGGTTGCTGAGATTAGGGACCTTGCTCACGATGCAGAAGACATTATCGAGTCCCGAGCCTTCCCAACTAAAAAATCCATCCTGAGAAGAATGCTCAATTATAAAAAGTACATATAATCACTATGTTAAATTTATAATATTTTTATAATTTTATTAATAAAAAATAATTAATATTATAAAAATATTATTTTGTTAAATTTATTATTAATATTCTGTGAATGAAGAGTGAAATTATAATATAAATATTTAAAATTTAATAAGTAAAAAAATATGAGTGTCAAATGGATAAATAAAAAAAATATGAATTATATTTCCACAAATCTAAAAAAAGAGATGAGTATAATTTATCCTTAACTCTTTTATCCTTTCTCCCCAAAACTAAACAGATGAAAATCATAGGTAAATATCTCATCTTTTTCTCTCATTTGCCTAGCCACACCTCCACTCTATGAAACTATCCACTCTACTCTTCTTTTTTCATTTTTTTTTATAAAAATAATGCTTAATTATGTTTTTAATCTATTAAAATTTCACATTTTTCCGTGTGATCCCTCATTTTTGAAAAGTTTTGCGATTTGTTCTTAAAAAATTATTTTCATTTTTATTTGATCCCTACATTAATTTTTCGTTAACTTTTCCCGTTAAGTAACAATTGGGCAACTTAAATAGATGCTGACATGGATTAAAAATAATTAAGCAAGGACCAAATGAAATAATAAAGATATTTTGAAGGGCTAAAAGAGAAAAAATAATATATATGTATATATATATAAAAGGATTTTCCTTTGTACATCCTTATTTTTGTGTTCAAATATTTTATTCCCAAATTATATTTCTGTTCTTTGTTAATTATTTATCCATGTTTAAGTGAGCTACCATTTTCAAATTAGAGAATTGTTTTTAATTTTAAAGATATCCCATTTCTTAAGAGATGGTATTATGATACTCTTATACTCTCTATTTCAGCATACAAACTATCAAGTCAAAAATCTTTTTTCATAAAATTTGACCTTTAATTTTTGTTTTAATTTTGACTTTATTTCTTTGTAGATATGTAATTTTTTTTGGGAAAAATAAATATTTTAAGTTATAAATAAATTTACATAATGAGTTCTGAAGTAATCGTATTTATACAATATACTAGGTAAGTGATTAAATTTTTACCCTTTCCAAATCATAATTAGACCTCGAACGAATCTCTTTTAAAAGATCAGATTTACAAATCAAAATGTTTTTCAATTTTACCCAAAATTAAAATTGGTAACGACTTTTTTTTTTTTTAAATTAGTTGTCAAACTTCCATATGTTCGTTTTGAAGTTTTGTGCAGATATGATTCAAGTAAGTCTCTTGCATCTCATTCTCAAAGGCCAACTTTAATTATTATAAAGATTAATTTAAATTATATTTTATCATTTCAAAATTAAATCATTAATTTATTAAGTTTAAATATTAATTAAAGCATACGATCGAACAACCTAACAGAAAATGAACATCACTTGTTTTTAGGTTCAGGTGATCGGTGATCCCCTTCCGACTTCCGAACTTCCGATAGTGTGGTTGTCTATTGCCAATCATGTAAATATCTCTTGGTATGAAAAATGAGAACGAATTTCAGAGTGTGTTCAACGCATTTTGTTCAAAATAAAATAAAACTGCACGGAAAAACTAGCACATGGGAAATGGTAAAGTAGTGAAGGGCATGTACATACTCGATGCGTAGAATTTGCTAGAAGATTACCGTGAGAAAATCAAGTCCACGTTTTATCCTCACAAGGTTTCTTGAATGGCTACCTTATTTTCTCACAGTATTAGTTTTCACATCCTGATCAACCATGGATTGTAAATGTGACATTAACCTATAATTATCATCACACAAGAACAACATTAACTGGATCATGACACATGGCACCAAATTAAATGTGACATATATAAAACAAGTGAAGGGAATAATACAGGGAAATTGATGTTTGTTTTAAATCACCAGTATTTTAAAATTGATTGAAAGTTTTAATCAAAAGAATAATATTCTTATAATCAAAAGTTTTAAAAGTTGTTTTTCGTTTTGAAATTATAAAGTTTTAACTATAATATATTTTATGAACTTTCTCAAATATCATTGATTTTACGAATAAACAATATTTTCTAGAAAAAGAGTAATACGAGAATTATGATAATGATGAGTTTTTATTAATCTTCTGAAAAAAAAAGGGTTTTTCTACTAACCATTGTGTTAAGGATAGTGGTAAAGAATACTCAAAAAAAAAAAAAAAAAAGCAAGATTTCAAATTTTGTTATGAGTCTTATGAATTGAAAGCACAAAATCTTATCTTCCCAAAAAAGAATTGTTACGACATTGGTTATTAGATAAACCAAAAAATAAAAGTAAAAGATAAAAATTATTTTTTATTGTTTCTCTTCAATAAGTCACATCCACTCATTGTCTCTCAAATGAAGTAAAATAAGCATAAAGTAATTGAACATTCATTGAAAACTTAAAATGATAATTTAAAAAAAAATACCAAAATGACACTCAATATGAAATGGAGGGAATAAATAATATCCAGAAATTATTTAGTACATGTGAATGAAATTTTAATTAGGAAAATTTTTAAGCACATTAATTAATAATAGAGTAATATTTTATTTGGTACCCGCTTTTAACTCTCAGCTTTAGGTGAAGTATCATTCTCTATTATATATGGTGGCTATTAATTTGGGAGAAATGCTTGTGGTTCATAAGCATATTTAATATATATTTTTTTAAGCATATTTAATGTACATTTTAGGAACATTCACAATTATTGATTTTAATTATAGTATTTAAAAGTTATATAAAATATATAAAATAAATAGTTATGGATTCTCCAAAAAAAACATGTATTAAATATATTTCAAGAATATATAAGAATTTCTCGTTAATTTGATGGTATAGGAAATAAGCTGCTTTTGCAATCCATTTAGGTTGCCTTCTGAGTGAGAGATTGATGCTATGTTACGTTGGATAGGATTTCCCTTCAGATCTAAGCTCCTATATGTAAAGTGATTTAAAACTTTGACCTCTTATCCTAATCTTTTGAGAATTTTTGAAAGGAATTATATATCGCTCTATTAATAAAGTTCAGCATATTGATTAGTGGATTCAAACTCATATTCTTATGGGATATAAGCTAAACATTAATCAAGTGTACCCACCTTTTGTTGACATTATAAATTTAAAGCCTTTTTCTTTTTTGATTTATTAGGTGATTGTATTTTGATGTCTAAGAAACAATCAAAATGTAAAGAAATTGAAGATAATTTATGTTTAGATGTATTGATTTTTTAATATATTATTTTATCCAAAGTGAGGTTATTCTAAAATAGAGAAAGCATTAATTTGTTTATGAATGGTATCTACTTTAATGTGAGCTTGTTAGAAAATGGGATGGTATATTTGCACTCACCTGCAAAATTTTCTTTAACTGCTGAAATCATCGTAGAGTAAGGCCAAGGCCAAGTTTGTGACCCACCTTGACGTCCGTACTACATGACATGCTGACAACCCAAAGTCACAGTATGTATGTTTCATTGTGTGGTTCACATTTTCTCACTTGCCCCCTTTTTTTTCCTTTCGGGTTAGTGCATGCATAATTCACATACTGTTTGCTTTTTGGAATATGCTCCTTGGAACACGCGTGCTTATCTTAAAGAGAATACGAAATGTTCTCCCAAGTCCAGCCTCAATGATTTCACACAAAGCCAATGCTTTTTCATCACCTAGCGTACACGTGTAGGGTAACTTGGCAATCGCTTCCCATCTTTGAAACCCTTTAATTAATTTACAAATCTGATAGAGAAAACAGAGAGAGACCTTTTCCTTTTATTGCTCTTTACTTTGCGAGTGATCATCAGTTTCTCCAATGGCTGATGCTGCCGTGTCCTTTGTGGTTGAAAGGCTTGGGGACCTGCTAATGGAAAAAGCAAGCTCCTTACTAAGCGTTAGCGGCAACGTTCAACGTCTCCAGAGGGAGCTCATGTGGATGCAAGGCTTCTTGAAAGAGGTAGATGCTCGGCCACATCGTGATAATAGAACAATACAGAACCTGGTTGCTGAGGTTAGAGACCTTGCTCACGATGCTGAGGATGTTATCGAGTCTCATGCCCTTGCAGCTGAATCTGCATCGGGGGAAGGCTTCATAACCACCCTAACGACAATGTACAATTCATCCAATAAAGTTGCTTCAGAGATTGATGAGTTCACAAACAGGATCACTGAGCTTGGAAGGAGGCTGCAGACCTATGGCATCATAAGAGAAGCGGGTGACAGATCAGGAACCCAACAGCAGAACTTGGAGCTGCTAAGAAGAAGGTCTTACTCTCATATAGCTGAGCAACATGTTATTGGACTGGATGAAGATGCTGAGAAGATAGCCGCACAATTGATTGAAGGAGCGCCACGATCCCGTGCGGTTTCTGTATGCGGCATGGGTGGATAGGAAAGACAACTCTTGCTAGGAAGGTTTTTCACAACACAAGAGTTAGGAGCGATTTTAGATGCTTTGCTTGGGGGAGTGTGTCACAGCAGTGTAATATAAGAGATGTATGGGAAAGAATATTGATCGATCTCACATCTCCGAGTGGGAAAAAGAGAAGGTTGTTTTCTGTACTTAAAGATGATGACATAGCAAAGGAGCTTTATGAACAGCTGATGAAGGAAAAATGCTTGGTAGTACTTGATGACATTTGGACCAAGGATGCTTGGGATTGCTTGCGTGCTGGGTTTCCTGAGGCTAACAACACAGAGAGCAAAATATTGCTAACAACAAGGAACAGGGAGGTGGCTTTGCATGTAGATCCAAATTGTTTCATCCACTCGCCAGGATGCTTGAATGAATCCCAAAGCTGGGAGCTATTTCGTAGTGTTGCAATTCGTCACAGGGAGGAAGCTGGTATTTTTTTTAATATTTTTCTAATTTTAGTGGTATTTGAAGGTACACATGAAGTCAATCAATTAGAGAAATCAGGTTACGATGATTCATCTTGAAAATAAACTAGAGCTTGGTTTGGATCCGGTTCTAAGACAATAAATTTCAATGCTCTTTTGCGTTTTCTAGCTCCTACAATCTAGAAAACTTGGCTATGATCCTTTTTTCAACCCTTGCAATTTAGTAACCAACATTTAAAATTGAAAAAGTAAAGCCCTTTTATAACTGTTGTCCCATTCTTCACTTTAGTGGTAGAACAATCAGATGTATTTTGGTTACTACCTAAAATAACATGTAGTCAATAAGCTGATCATTCAGGTTCAGATTTTCATTTTATATACTTCAATTTGCAGGATCCACATTTGATGAAAATTTGGAAGAGTTGGGAGAAGAATTGTTAAAAGATGTGGCGGATTGCCATTAGCCATCAAAACTATAGGAGGAAATCTGCAAACCAAGTCATCATTTGAAGAATGGACTATGGTATATAATAATATGGTTTCACACTTGAGAGGCGTAGATAATGGACTCACAGAGCTTGGAATAATGAGTTTGTTGGCCTTGAGTTATCATGATTTGCCATATCAATTGAAACAATGTTTCCTCCATTTTAGCCATTTCCCGGAGGATTTTATCATACCTGTCGATACTATCATTAACATTTGGGTGGCCGAAGGTATAATTTTGAAGGGAAGCAGAGGGGAAGAACCAGTGGTTGAAGTGGAAGACATCGCATATGCATACTTGGAGGGCATGGTCTCAAGGTGCATGATTCAAGTAGAGAAATGGAGTTCAGTTGGAAAGATAAAAAGCTGCCGCCTTCACGATCTTATGAGGGACTTATGCATCCAAGAAGCTAAGAAGGAGAACTTTGTTCATCTTGAAAATGGACATGATGATGAAGCAACAATGCAATCAACTTCAATCGGCAAATTTCATCACCTTGCCCTCTACATGAAAAATTCAAACCAAGCTCCGAATTTGAATTATGATAAATATGATCATGTACGGAGCCTTTTGGTGTTCTGCAATAATATGGATCCAGACTTCCAAAACAAATCACATTTAGTTGCCATGACTAGGCATCTCAAGTACCTTAGACTCCTATACCTTGATGGAGATAAGTTTGATCTTGAAATGCCTGAAGGGATTGGTTGCTTGGTTCATTTAAGGCTATTTGATATGGGATCAATGCGTACAAAACACTTGCCATCATCTTTAGGCAAGTTGACTCAATTGTTAACTTTGAAATTGGATTGCCTTTTGAATGTGGACCATATACCAAATATTTTTGGGAACATGCACCAACTACGTCACTTGTATCTTCCAGCAACAAAGTTCTCGTTAGCAAACATGAAGCTTAGTCACCTTAGAAACCTTCAGACATTGGTGAACCTTCCAGTAAGGTACGTGAGAAGAGAGGAGCTAATAGGGCTTCCCGGTCTGAGGAAATTGAGGTTGGAAGTATCAGAAGAAGATGACTTCGAGCGTCTTGTTGAGATGTTTCATACATCACCCAACGCAACATTTGACAAGCTTCAGTCTTTATCAGTGCACGTTATACATGGCACTGAGATAACAAAAGTAGCAGAGATAACAAAAGTAGCAGCAACTTGTCCTCACCTTCACAACCTGAAATTTTCAGGGCCATTGGTATTGGATTTACCAGAAAGGTCCCAAATTTTTCGCCAGCTGAACAAGTTAAAGTTATATTACTCAAATTTTGATGAAGACCCCATGCCCCATCTAGGGAAGCTTCCCAACTTAAGGGTCTTGCTCTTGAATTCAACGTTGAAGAGAGATGCAATTATGTTCCCCAAGAATAGTTTCCCATGCCTGCAATCTCTTGTCATTGAATGGGAGGAGCACCTTAAGGAATGGATCATTGAGGAAGGAGCCCTGCCTCTTCTTAGTGTTTTGAAACTTGCCTGTTGTTCCAACTTTAAGACTCTTCCCAAAGGACAAGAATTCGTAAATTCACTCCAAGAACTACGAATTGATGACATGCCGATAGAATTTATGGAGAGGATCGAGGATTCCCACATTTGCAGAAACGCGCAAAATTGGAGTTTTTCTATCGCTGGCCCTACCGTTGAGTTTGAGCTTGTCGCGGTAATATGATCTCATACAAATTTTTTCTACTGACTTTTTTTAATCAAAAAATAAATAAATAAAAATCCAATGTTGAATTGAAAAAATCTCATCTACCCCCCTCTTCTTCCTAAGGTAAATATCTGATCTTTTTCTCATTTGAAAACAATCATTTTATCTTTTCTCTTTCTTGCCTAACCACATCTCCGCTTTTTTTTCATTCTATTTTTTCCCTTAAATGTTTAATTATGTTTTTCATCTATTAAAACGTCACATTTTTCTATTTGGTCCTTCTTTTTTGAAAAGTTTTGCCTTTGGTTTTTCAAAAATTATTTTCATTTTTGTTTGATCCCTGCATTAACTCTTCGTTAACTTTTCCCATTAAGTAACAATTAGGCAACTTAAATAGATGCTGGCACGGATTAAATATAATTAAACAAGGACCAAGTGAAAAAATCAAGATATCTTGAAGGACATAAAATGAGGATTTTCCTTTCTACCTACTTATTTTTGTTTTCAAATATTTTATTCCCAAACTATCTTTTCTCTTCTTTGTTAATTATTTATCCATGTTTAAGTGAGCTGCCATTTTCTAGCGAGAGACTTATTTTTAATTTTAAATATAAGAAGAAAATTCAATCTCATTTCTTGAGATGGTATTATTTTACTCTCAATCATTTTATTAAGAGAAGCTACACTCTAACCATTTTTTAAATTTTTTATTTTCTCATGTTTCTTATTTTATTTTTACTAAAATACCCTTTATTATTAATCATGCCTATTAATTTTATGTAAAATAAAATATATGTGATTTATAATAATATAAAACATTGACACACACACACATAAATATAATTAACTTAATTTTTAAATTACCATTATATCAATAAAAATATTAATAGTAAAAATGATTAGTAGTAACAATAATTTTTAATAATTATATAAAAAACTTATGCATTTTCTCAACTATTAATTTTATAATATTAATATATATTTTTATATTAACATCCCAAAATTTTTCTATCATCTTCTCCGTGAATAATATTTATATACAAAATCAATAAATACTTTTTATTTTTAAGTATATTAATATTCAAAAATAAATATTTGAAAAAATATGCAATTTTTTTAAAAATAATGTATTTTCTTAATATAATATAATATTTAAAATTAAATTAGATACATGTATATATATATATATAAATATTTTGTATTATTATAAATCACATATTTAATTTCATAAAAACTTAATATATAAGTATTAATAAATGGTAGTTTTCTAAAAATAAATCATTTTTATGAGAAAGTGAAGAATTAATAAAAAATTTGAAAATAAATTAAAGTATAGTTTTCCTTAATTTTTTAGGAAAGGAAAATGGGTGATTTAGAAATAAAGGATATGAGAGTGTAATAAAGTCATTTTTTAAGGGAGGATATTGCATTTTAATCCAAAAGTATGTTTGATTAGGAGGTAAAAATAGAGTATAAATTTTGATAAATATGCTTTATGTATAAAATTACAAACAAAATGAATGGAAGATTTTACCCATTTACTCCCTAATCAAGCATAAAAAATAAATTCATAATAAGAGGGTAGGTCAAAGGCTACTAAATATTTTGACCACAAGGGTAGTTCATCGTTTCCTCGTCTAATTATATTCCTTGGTATGTTGCTTTTTCTTACAAATTCGTTATTATTTTATATACTCCATCTACTAACTTTCTTTGGCATGAAATTTTATCAATCCAACCATTGAATTTAAAGTTCTTATCTAGTAAATCAAATATATAAAACTTCATACAATTTAAAAATAATTTAATATTTTATTATTTCATTTTATTTTGACGGATAATATGTTTTTGAAAATATAAATAAATATCGATTAATAGATTATATGTCTATTGTTGTCCAATGTTTTTAAAATTTGGCATGTTTGATCATTAATATAATATCATATAATTAAACGTCAGATTAATTTAAATCAATATTTATGGAGTTATAGAGTAGACTAAGTGTACAAGATTTACTCTCGAAGTATATGAATCCCTGTACGTGTGTAGAACATTCTTCTCATTTAATCAAGATTCTAGAGGACAATCATTCATCTTTACAAAGTAAAAATTAAGTTCTTAGACATTTCATTATGGGACATATCATTCTCTTCTTTGTCATTACTTATTACAGTTGATCTTTATCTAAATTTCTATCCAAAATAGAACAGGATCAATTCATGATTTTTCTAGGATTTTGTATTGACTCACAAATTGAGTTATAAGGATTAATTCTTCCTTTGATTTGGAATATATGGAATAATATCAGGGAGTCGTAACAATAATTGAATTTTGAAGCTACTCGACCAAAGTGGGATTTGAGAAAGGAGATTCATCAAGACAACATATGCCTACTAGTCGAAAGGATTGGATGGATGGTACGGTGTCAAGTCTCTAGCAGAAACTGCATAAGGATTTCAGACTCTATCTGCAAAGTGCTCACTTTTATGCTGTTACCTTTGTAGCTGTCTTTGTTTTCAGTTGCTCTTATTTGGTTTTTCTTTCTTTCTTCTTTTCTTTAACTATGCTGGTTCTATGATCATGCTAGAACTGTGTTGTTCCAAACTTGTTTGGTGTGCCGGACATATATGTGTTCTTTCTATCTTGTAAACTGTTATTGCTCCCCTCATGCTTTGAGTGGTTTGAGCATTCTCTTTTTCAACCCTTGCAACTTAGTAATTAGCATTTAAAGTTGAAAAAGTATTGCCTCTTTGACTCTTCATAACTCTTGCCCTGTTCTTCACTTTTGTGGTAAAACGATAAGATGTATTTTGGTTAATGATCACTACCTAAAGTAACATGTAGTCATTAAGCTACCCATCTAGGTTTATGTTTTCATTTTAAATACTTCAATATACAGGATTCACATTTGATGAAATTTTGGAAGAGCTAGGTAGAAGAATAGTTAATAGATGTGCCCTTTGCCATCAAAACTGTAGAAGGAAATATACAAACCAAGTCATCACTTCATCACTGGAGTGTGGTATATCATAATATGCTTTCAAACTTGAGTGGCATAGATAATGGAATGACAGAGCTTTGATTAACAAGTTTTATTGGTCTTGATCGTTGAGTTACCATGATTTGCCTTATCAATTGAAACAATGTTTCCTCCATTTTAGCCAATTCCAAAGGATTTTACCACATATACCTACCAATACCGTCATCGGCATTTGGGTGGCCGAAGGTATAATTTCGAAGGGAAGTAGAGGGGAAGAACCAATGGTTGAAGTAGAAGACATTGCATATGCATACTTAGAGGATTTGATATCAAGGTGCATGATTCAGAGCTGAGAAATGGACTTCAGACTGGAAAGATAAAAAGTTGATGCCTTCATGACCTTATGAGGGATTTATGCATCAGAGAAGCGAAGAAGGAGAACTTTTTCATGCTAAGTATCTTGAAGATGAAAATGAAGAAGAAACCAATCAAACTCTCTTGGCAAATTTCTCTGGCTAGCTTGCCATCTATATGATAAATTCAAGCCAAGACCCGAAGTGAAATTCTGACAAATATGCTCATGTATGGAGTGTTTTGGTATTCTACATTAATATGATCCAAGTCTTCATAAATGATTGGCATCAATTTGCCAAAGCTAGTCATTTCAAGTGACTCCTATATCTTGAAGAGATTGGTGAATTGGTTCATTTAAGGCTATTGCATCTTGGATCAACATGGGCAACGTGGTTACGTTGCCACCATCTTTGGATTGTGTTGATCTTACTAGAAAGCCAGCCCATGAATCACATATTTTTGAGAACATGCACCAACTGCGCCACTTAAATCCTCCACTCCATCATGACAAAAAGAAAAAAGAACAATCTTCCACCAACAATATTTTTGGAATCAAGTGGCATTAAGCTAGTCACCTTAGTAAACTCTAGACATAGATGAGCCTTCCATTAAAGTATGTGAAAATAAAGGAGCTAGTAGGGCTTTCCAGTCTTAGGAAACAGAAGTTAAACGCATCACATAGTGATGAGTTGGTGTTTATTGAGATGTTGAATACATCACCCAACACAACATTTGACAAGCTTCAATATATTTATTTGTAAGCTTTGGGCATCGGAGACAAAATGTCATTGAGATAACAAAAGTAGGAGCATCTTGTTCCCATCTTCACAAATTAAAACTTTTAAGGCCATAGGTGTTGGATTTACAAGAAGGGTCCCAAATTTTTCACCAGTTAAACAGGATAATGTTATATTACTTTTGCTGAAGACCCCACACCCCATCTAGGGAGGCTTCCCATCTTAATGGTCTTACACTTGTATTTTGCGGATAGATGCAATTGAGGAAGGGGCTTTCCGTCATCTTAGCTTTTTGAAACTCTACTCCTGTGTCATCTTGAAGGCTGTTCCTGATTATTAAAATTCTTAGTTTCAGTTCAAGAATTGCAAATTGTTGACATGCTACCGACATTCACAAGAAGATCAGGAGAGGTGGAGAAGATTTCCACAAAGCCAAAAAATGTGCCATCACTACTACTGTCTAAGACAAACCTTCGGATAACACAATGACCACAAAATATTTTCTTGTAGGATGTGTTTAGTTGGATAGTAAAATTGGAAAAAAAATTACCTAGATGAATTTTATGTGTAAAATAATACATGTAACTCATCTAGGTAATTTTACCCATACAAGACACAAAAAAATATTCTCCTTTCCAACTCTTTCTTGGGTGTCTAGTGTCCCAATAAAAGTGGGGTTCAAAAAATATTTCTCTACTAATTTATTGCATGCATGTTTGTTTCACTGTTAGCATGCCATTCAAGAGTTGCTAACTAAATAGTAGTATGTTTCTTGTGGGGTTGGTCAAACGGTCGTTTGACCTGTTTTCACTAGTAAATCCAACAAGTCATTATTGTCTTCAGATTGGGTTGGATTTTTCTTTGTTGCATTAATCACATCACATTGGTAATTAGCCATACACTCATACCTAATTAACCTACGTGAAAATGGTGTGAAGCGGATGATGTGAGAACATAATTTTCCTTTTATGTGATGCATAACTCTATATGTGCCACCTTTCATATATATTGAAAAGTCACACTAAAGGCAATTCAATAGAGGTCAACAACAAAATCTTCACTGGATCCGTTGAAGTGCCCCAGAATTTCAACCAAAGTAGCTTCCTGAAATTAAACCAATAAACACAGCATTTTCTTAGGATTATAATCGCGAATCAAAAAATTGTTGCGACACTGGTTATTAGATAAATCCAAAAATAAAAGTAAAAGATGAAAAAAAAATTTCTCTCCAATAAGTCACATCCACTCATTCTCTTTCCAATGGAGTAGAATGGGCATAAAGTAACTAAACATTAATTGAAAACTTAAAATGATAATTTAAAAAAAAATGCCAAAATGACACTCAATATAAAATGGAGGAGTAACTAATATCCGAGAATTATTTAACACATATAAATGAAATTTTGAATTAGGAGAATTATTTAAGCACATTAATTAATAATATAGTAACATTTTATTTAGGGAGTGACTATTACCACTTCTAAATGGCTATTGTAATTCTCACTTGTATTAATTATTATTTAGTTTCACTAAATTACCCTTCTTCTATTTTAATCAAATAAAAATAATATATGCAATGATTATAATATAATGTTTGGTTCTAAATGTTATTACCATGGCATGACAAACACATTTACACCATAGAATATGGGTACAATCCTCTATCTAATTTGATTTTTTTTCCCCTCACATTACTTAAAGAAAATAATCAAATAAAACTAATACGTAATTGATATTTATTGTTTATTAGTCATTATAATGATATCAAAATTTCTTATTGTTAATTTAATTAAAGATAATTTAATTATTAAAAAATTTAATATTATTTTCATTAGTTTATTTACAAATGTTTTACATTAACTTGTTTGATGTAATAATTAATATTTTATATATTGAATTATTTCCTTTAAAACTTTCCTAAGGTAATAATTACCTAAATATTTTATAAAAAATGAAAATAATGAATAATGAGTAATAAAAAAGATAAATACTGAATCAAACTATACAATGCATATACTATTATTTAATTTTAACGTCTAATATTTATATAATTTGAAAAATATTTAATAAACTATTATATTATGTTTTTTTTACAATCACTTACTTTTAATGGCTTAAAGACACATATATACTTGTCCTTCTCTATTTTTTTAATTTTTATTTTGAAATTTATTTAAAAAAGTAAATTATATATATGTTATCTAATAGAAAATAAATACTATAGCCTTTATATTGTTCACGCATAAAAAAATTTAATCCTTTTAAACTCTTTTTGTTATCATGTCTTTGTTATTACACATTTTTATTTATTATTTTCTTAAAAATATTCAACATTATATTATTTAGATATTTTTGTATACAAAATTTAAAACAATTTAATATTTGAATTAAATCATTATAATAAATAAATTAATAATACTTATAATATGTAGTAATTATGTGAATATTAAAAATAAGATAAATAATAAATATTTTTATGTAGTTAAACTAATTTTTAATTAAATTTATAATAATAACTTTTAATAGTATTATGAATTATTTTATGTTAAGTATGCTTTTAGTTAAAATAAAAGGGGCAATTTAGTAAAATTAAAAAATAATTAATATAAATAGAAGTGACAATAGCCACTTTCTTTATTTAGTACCCACTTTTAACTTTCAGCCTTAGCCTTTGGTGAAGTATCATTCTCCATTATAGTGGCTATCCATTTGGGAGAAAGATTTGTGCTTCATAAGCATATTTAGTATATACTTTTTGAACATATTTAATGTACACTTTAGGAGCATTCACAATTATTGATTTTAATTATAATGTTTAAAAGTTAAATGAAATATCTAAAATAAATAGTTATGGATACTCCAACAAAAACATATATTAAATATATTTCAGGAACATATAAGAATTTCTCGGTATGAGAAAAATTGGCAAAACCACCTTGCACTCATCAACTCCAATTTAATAAAATTTTTATTTGGTCTTTTTAACTCTTTTACTTTAAAATCCACATGTCATATCAAAATAAGTTGCGTTTGCAATCCATTTAAGTTGCCTCTTGAGTGAGAGATTGATATTATGTTGGTAGAATTTCCTTTCAAATCAAAGCTCTTGTGGATATACAAAGTGATTTAAAGCTTCAACCTTTATATCCTAACCTTTTTTTAAAATTTTTTTGTAAGGAATTACATATTGTTTTATCAACGAGATCCTCACACATTGCTTAGTGAATTCAAACTCATATTCTTAGAGGGTATAAGCTAAATCTTAATCAAGTGTGGCCACGTTCATTGGCATTTTGCTTGACTTTATTAATTAAACTTGCCTTTTTCTTTTTTGATTTTATTAGGTGATTGTATTTTGATGTCTAAGAAACAATCAAAATGCGAAGAAATCGAAGATAATTTATGTTTAGATGCATACATTTTTTAATGTATTATTTTATCCAAAGTGATGGTTATTCTGAAATAGAAACAGAGAAAGTAGTAATTTGCTTATGAATGGTATCTACTTTAATGTTTGTGTGGGACGATTGATTTGCACTCACCTGCAAAATTTTCTTTAACCGCTGAAATCATCATAAAGTAAGGCCAAGGCCAAGTTTGTGACCCACCATTATCATGATGTCCCTACCACATGACATGCTGACAACCCAAAGTCACAGTTGTGTGGTTCACATTTTCTCACTTGTCCCTTTTTTTTAAAATTTTTTTTTCTTTCGGGTTAATGCCTCATTCACATACTGTTTGTTTTTTGGAATATTTTCCTTGGAACACGCGTGCTTAATGAAAATTCGTATGAAAATTTCTTTCTCCCTAGTCTAACCTCAATGATTTTACACAAAGCCAATGCTTAGCCATCACTTGGCGTAAAGGTATAGGGAAACTTGGCAATAGCTTCCCATCTTTGAAACGCTTTAATTAATTTACAAATCTAAATAGAGAACAGAGAGAGACCTTTTGCACTAGTTGTTCTTTACTCTGTGAGTGATCATATCAGTTTCTCCAATGGCTGACGCTGCTGTGTCCTTTGTGGTTGAAAGGCTTGGGGACCTGTTAATGGAAAAAGCAAGCTCCTTAAGAAACGTTAGCAAAAACGTTGAACGCCTTAAAAGCGGGTTAATCCACATGCAAGGCTTCTTGAAAGCGGCTGATGCTTGGCCACACCGCAATGATGAAGTATCGCAGAACCTGGTTGCTGAGATTAGGGACCTTGCTCACGATGCAGAAGATATTATCGAGTCTCGTGCCTTCGCAGCGGAAAAATCCACGCTGAGAAGAATGCTCAATTCTTGGAGTGTTGCCTCGGAATTTGATGAATTCACAAGCAGGATCAATGAACTTGGAAGGAAGTTGCAGAGATATGGCAATGGCATCATAACAAGAGAAGCGAGTGAATACAGATCAGGAACGACCCAACAAAACTTGTTGCGACCGCCAAGAAGGACTTACACTCATATAGCTGAGCAACATGATGTTGTTGGACTGGAGGAAGATGCTAAGAAAATAGCCACAAAGTTGATTGATGAAACGCCGAGATCCCGCGTTGTTTCCATATGCGGTATGGGTGGGATAGGAAAGACAACTCTTGCCAAGAAGATTTATCACAACACCGAAGTTGAGAGACATTTTAATAATCGCGTTGCTTGGGGAGTGTATCCCAGCAGCATAAAGAAAGAGATATATGGCTAAACATATTGTTTAAGCTCGCATCTCCAGATGAAAGCGAGAGAAGGTTATTTTCTGTTCTCACTGATGACGAGATAGCAAAGAAGCTTTATCAACTGCTGGAGAAGCAAAAATGCTTGGTAGTACTTGATGACGTTTGGACCAGGGAAGCTTGGGACTGCTTGCGTGCTGGGTTTCCCGAGGCTAACACACACAGCAAAATTTTGCTCACAACAAGGAACAGGGAAGTGGCTTTGCATGTAGATCCAAATTGTTTCATCCACCTGCCAGGCTGCTTGAATGAATCCCAAAGTTGGGAGCTGTTTCTTAGTGTTGCAATCCGTCACAGGGATGAAGGTGGTATTGTTATTCTTCAACTTTCATTGTTTTTTCCTTTCCTAATTTTAGTGGTATTTGAATGTACACATGAAGTCAATCAATTAGAGAAATCAGGTTACTTATGATTCATCTTGAAAATAAACTAAAGTTTGTTTTGGATCGGGTTCTAAGACAAAATAAATTTTAATGCTATTTTTTGTGTTTTCTAGCTCCTACAATCTAGAAAACATGGCTATGATCCTTTTTTCAACCCTTGCAATTTAGTAACCAACATTTAAAATTGAAAAAGTAAAGCCCCTTTATAACTCTTGTCCCATTCTTCACTTTTATGGTCGAGCAATCAGATGTATTTTGGTTACATCTGATTAACATGTAGTCATTAAGCTGATCATTCAGGTTCGGATTTTCATTTCATATACTTCAATTTGCAGGATTCACATTTGATGAAAATTTGCAAGAGTTGGGGAGAAGAATTGTTAATAGATGTGGCGGATTGCCATTAGCCATCAAAACTATAGGAGGAAATCTGCAAACCAAAACATCAATTGATGAATGGACTATGGTATATAATAATATGGTTTCACACTTGAGAGGCGTAGATAATGGACTCACAGTGCTTGGAATAATGAATTTGTTGGCCTTGAGTTACCATTATTTACCATATCAATTGAAACAATGTTTCCTCCATTTTAGCCATTTCCCCGAGGACTTTATCATACCTGTCGATGCCATCATTAACATTTGGGTGGCCGAAGGTATAATTTTGAAGGGAAGCATAGGGGAAGAACCAGTGGTTGAAGTGGAAGACATCGCATATGCATACTTGGAGGGCTTGGTCTCAAGGTGCATGATTCAAGTAGAGAAATGGAGTTCAATTGGAAAGATTAAAAGCTGCCGCCTTCATGATCTTATGAGGGACTTATGCATCCAAGAAGCTAAGAAGGAGAACTTTGTTCATGCTAAGTATCTTGAAAATGGACATGATGAAGCAACAGTCCAATCAACCTCAATCAAATTTCGTCACCTTGCCCTCTACATGAAAAATTCAAACCAAGGCCCCAATTTGAATGATGATATATATGATCATGTACGAAGCCTTTTGGTGTTCTGCAAGAATATAGATCTGGTCTTCCTAAACAAATCACTTTCAGTTGCTATGACTAGGCCTTTCAAGTACCTTAGACTCCTATATCTCGATGGAGATAAGATTATTGATCTTGAAATACCTACGGAGATTGGTTGCTTGCTTCATTTAAGGCTATTTGATATGGGATCAATGCGTACAAAACACTTGCCATCATCTTTAGGCAAGTTGACTCAATTGTTAACTTTGAAATTGGATGGCCTTTTAAATGTGGACCATATGCCAAAAATTTTTGAGAACATGCACCAACTACATCACTTGTATCTTCTAGCAGCAAAGTTCTTGATGGAGAACATGAAGCTTAGTCAACTTAGAAACCTTCAGACATTGGTGAACCTTCCATTGAAGTATGTGAAAGTAGAGGATCTAGTAGGGCTTCCCAGTCTTAGGAAATTGAAGTTAAAAGTATTAGCAGTAGATGAGCTCGAGCATCTTGTTGAGATGTTTAATACATCACCCAACACAACATTCAACAAGCTTCAGTCTTTATCTTTATCCGTGACCTTGTGGCCTCGGAGAAGAAAGCCCATTGAGATATCAAAAGTAGCAGCAACTTGTCCCCACCTTCACAAACTGAAATTTTTAGGGCCGTTGGTGTTGGATTTACGAGAAAGGTTCCTAAATTTTCACCAGCTGAATGAGTTAATATTGATAAACTCAAATTTTGGTGAAGACCCCATGCCCCATCTAGTAAAGCTTCCCAAGTTAAGGGTCTTGCGCTTGAAATCAACAATGGGCAAAGATACAATTATGTTCTCCAAGAATAGTTTCCCATGCCTGCAATCTCTTGTCCTTGAACGGGAAGCCGGCCTTAAGAATTGGATGATTGAGAAAGGAGCCCTGCCTCTTCTTAGTGTTTTGCAAGTTGCCGATTGTGCCAAGTTGAAGGCTTTTCCCAGAGGACTAAAATTCGTAGATTCACTCCAAGAACTGCAAATTCGTGGCATGCCGAAAGAATTTGTAGAGAGGATCACGGATTCCGATTCGCACATGTTCAAAAACGTGAGACTACGATGGAATTATTAGGTAATATGATCGCATACAAAGTTTTCTACCAACATTTTTTTATAAAAAAATAAGTAAGTAAGAATTCAATGTTTGACTTGAAAATCTCAACATTAACTCTATTATCCTTTCTCCCCAAACTAAACTGGTGAAAATCATAGGTAAATATCCCATCTTTTTCTCTCATTTGCCTAACCACACCTCCACTCTATGAAACTATCCACTCTACTCCTCTTTTTCATTCTCTTTTTTTTTATTTTATAAAAATAATGCTTAATTGTGAATTCTTTGCAGGCCATTTTTCTCGAGTGAATATATAAATACAGACAAGAATAAGATGGAGAGGTTTCTCCAGGCTGGGCGCTTTTCTGTTGCTTCAATTTATGCTCCTATTTCATTTCCACCTCTTCCTTCAATAATCCTAAAAAGAGCTGCAGAGGATGCAGAACCTGCTGTGGCTGTTGTTGGCTCACTTAAATCCATTGATCCAGATAGGATAATCCTTAAGCGGGTTATCTTGACAGGGTATGCTTGTCGATATTTGTCAAGACCCACCGTTTGATAATCTTGACAGCATATTGCTTTATTTATTCTATGGCATTTTTTATTGACATCTTTCCAGTAATTATTTTGGGAAGAAATGCAATTGTTGCCATTTCAAAGTTGTGGGATAACGATAATAATTTATATTTTGATTATTTGAAGTAATTAATCATCTTGTGCTGCAGTTACCCCCAAAGAGCATCAAAACGTAAAGCTTCCTTGAAACGCATGTTCTATAATCCAGAGGATGTTAAATGGTTTAAGGTGAGAAAATGTGTTTCCCAAATCTTGGAATCTTTCATTTTTGCTTGGATGGTTGTATAGAATATTGAAAGATTCTAATAGAACACACACACACACAAAACAGGTAATATCACAATACACAAGGCACAAGTACAGAAAGAAGTATAGAGATGTATGTATTAATAGAAAATAGCCAATAAAATAGTGACAATAGCCAAGCAAGCTCTAAGCACTCAGTAGCTCAGTCACTTCTTGCCAAAAGCATTCCCTGTCCCAAACTGCCCCTGTGCTTCCTCCTCTAATACACCTTAAGCCCTTTTGTGAACTCAGCTCTATCAGATTCTCCTCTTAATTTTTCACTGTTGATTTGTCACCTTGATGATATTTCTTATTGTGGATTGTGATTGCAGCCTATAAAGCTTTATACAAAACGTGGTCTTCGTTTGCGGGATTAAAGAACCTGTTGGTACACATGTTATGTTGGTTACGTTTGAAACCATAACCATCAATAATACTAATAAATCATCTGACAGCTAGTTGTGTTTGGGAGAAAATAGCTTTTATATAGATGAGCCAAGAAAGTACTTGTGCATTTCATGATTCTCATAATCTCATTGTGATTTGTGATTGGTAATTTCTTTATAGTGGAATGTTCTCATTCCACTATAGGATTGTTTTATAAGGCATTCAAATTCATATATATGGAATATACGACATTGATCGTTGTGTTTTTTTGTTGCTCATGAGCAATGAAGTGCCTCCTCAATGGGGTCCTTGAACAGCGTGATACTAGTTGTATGAATTTGTTCAAATGTGCATACCCAAAGTAGCCCAACCATCATTAACCTCCATCAGATCTTTGATGGATTGGCCATTGTTCGCTTCTGATCAATGTTGAGCTTCAAGGCTTGAAGCGACTTCCAAATGTATGAGATATTCTTTAATTTTTAGTGATTTCTTATGTCATGTCCCTTCTTTCTTTAGCCTTAATTCTTTTTCCTTTTTTCTAAAAAAAATTTCTCTCTTATTTTTTCCTTCTCTCCCCCTCTATCCTCCTTCTTTTTCTTCCATTTCTTCTTTTTCTTCCACTCATAACTGCCAAACGTAACCACTTGGATCTAACAAAGTTTACATTGGATGAGTGGTGTTTGGAGACAAGGTGAAGCATCCTGTGTATTTTTTTGTTTTTAGATGAAATGCTACCTATGTGTCATGTGATGCATTTTTTTTTGTTTTTCAATATGCATGCTTTGTCTATTGAATGATTTTAAAAGGATAGTTTTTCTTATTAATGCATGATATCATTTTTTTTTTGAATTAAACGCTATCTATCTATATGTCACATGTCGCATGAATGATACATATTGGATGGTTCTTTTTTTTCTTATACAATGAAATGCTACCTATATATATGTCATATGATGCATGAATGATGCAAATTGGATGAAGTTTTTTTCTTTTCTTTTTTATATGCATGCTATGTCTATTGAATGATGTTAAAATGATCATATTTTTATTTTTTATTTTTGGCTTATTGATGCATGATATCATGTGACAGAAATGCCTACTGTGCTTGTTGCAATCTAGGGAAAGAATGGACGAGAAAATGAGAATGCATGTTCAATGCTCTCTTTTTTTAGGTTATTATGAGTGAAAAATGCATAATATGAATGCATGAATTTATGTTGGATGACTTATAAAAAAAATGCTATGCATGATTTTTTTTTTTGTCTATGAATGCGAACTTTGCATATGAAAGAAAATATGTGTCATGAATGCATATTAAATGAGTTTTTTTTCTTTTCTTATGTATATAATTATAATGTGTAAAAAAATGCATGTCAAATGATTTTTTTTTTTAAATATGGATGCTGTCATGTGAGGAGAATGTGTGCATGTATGAGTATGCATGACATGTTTTTTTGTAAAAGACAGTGAAGGAAAAACGAATGTATGCGACTACTTTTTTCTTTTATGTTGCATGCGTGCATGTTCTAAGTGGGTGAACTATATGTGAGATGGAAAAAAGAAAGAGGGATGATCCTTTGTATCCTAGTAGCGTGGGGTCTAATGATAGAGCATCTCTAAGGTTTAGACCTTAGGTTCAATCTATTAGTACATGATTTTATGGTTTCCATATGTGCTCATTAAAATTCATTTTCAAGTGAAAAAATTACTATTAGTTAAAGAAGATTGAAAGATACTTTCCATTCTCATTTTATCAAAATGAGATTCACTTTTACTATAATACTCCCTATCACCTTTGGTTAATGTGGATTGAATGATGCTTTTTTTTTTTTTTATCTTTTTGATAATTTTATCATCAAAGTAATTTTATTTTCTCACATCTAAACAAAAAAAATCCCTTCAAACTTATTTTTGAATCTTATTTACAAACATAAATAATTTAACTTTAATTTTTCTAAAAGTAATTTTCCCCTTTTTTATTTGGTGAAGTAATTTTTCTCCTTTAATCCTTTAAAAAATAACTCTATTGAAAGATAAACCATATATACCCGTACGTATGATATTCAAACGCACAGAACTCATCATATGTACCCGTACTCATCATATTTTCAGCAGAATTAATTATTTATTTTTAATAACACTTATTAAATATTATTGGAGGAGGAAAGAGATAGAGTGGAGGAGAAAAGAGAAAATTGGATTATTAAAAAAAATCTATTTAGTAAATTATTTTAAATTTTTTTTAATTTTAATAATTTTTAATCATTTTCTTAATTTTAATGTGCATTTAAAATGGATAATTATTTAAAAATGAAGGGGATATTATTAGCATTTTCTCCTTTTCAAAATGGCAATAATTTCTTTTTATTTTTTATATTTTAAAATATCTATTAGTAATTTATAATATCTCAATAATATTAATTTTTCTTCAATTTATATTCTTAATGAAAATATGTTAGTTAAATAATCAATATTTTTACTAAAATCAGTAATAATAATTATGTAAGGATAATTTTATCAACTCATAATTTTTTTATATTTATCAAAAGTTTTTTTATTTTTTAATATATGAATTGTTTAGTTTTTAATAATTATTTTAAAATAGAGGAAGTAATTGTTTTTAGATTTTACTATTCAGTGTTCTAAAATCGCTTGCTAAAAATACTTTCAAGAGGCAAGATTTAAAACTTTTTAATATTTCTATATTTTAAAAACATTAAAACTTATTTTTTCAGTGTCAAATCTTTTATTTTTAATTTCTTTTCCAATACTTTTAAGATAAAGAGCACTGCACCACTGGTCAGATAAACCGTTCTTTTTTTATTCGTGGTGGTTGAACATTTAACACGACTGTTCATCATTTAGGAGACAGTTGGCAGATTCATGTTCTTATTTCTCAGTAGTTGAACATTTAACACATGACTGCTGAAATCATAAAAAACTAAGACCAAGTTTCTGACCCCACATATGATGAAGATGTCCCTTCCGCATGACCTGAGCACAATCCATAGTCAAGTCCCCTCAGCTTGACCATGATCAAAGCTGATTTATTGTACGGTACGTACGTTTCATTAGGTGGTTAATATTTTATCACTTGTCCATTAATTAATTTTTTATTTTTCTGAACCGATCATCCTATTTATTATTATTTTTTTATATATTATAAGGGTTTATCTTGCTTGACACTACTCAAGAAGTCAAAAATAAAAGATTTGATATTAAAAAAATAAATTTTAATATTTTTAAGATACAACATCGACCATAAAATTTTAAATCTTTCATTTTCTAATATCTTTAATTACTGTCCTTCAGATATCAATTAATAAAACTCATATTATAAATATATTATAAAAAATATTACATACATACCACTTCTCATCTGCTTCTACTCTCTCCTATCGGTTTAAACTCCATTTTTCTTTTATTTTATATTATCTTCATGCCACAAAAGTGGCTTGCTTG